>KK116094.1:128324-151685 GCA_000611955.2 Stegodyphus mimosarum | reverse complement strand
TTAGTGGATTTTATACGAATTAGAGATTTTTATACATTTTTAGAAATATATATGCAATAAATGTGTGTGCTGTTCTGCATTGTAATGTTCTAAATTTTTAATTGTTCAAAATTCCACAAAATGCAATGGCATTGTATTTAATTTTTTAACTTCAGTAAAAATTTCATTAAATCTGCTAGAAGCATACATATTCTGCAGTATTTAAACACATTTAGTTACATGCATTAGGTAATGGAAAGAGTAATTTGCCATTAAAGATTTCCTCATCTTTATGTGTATATGTATTTTATATGTATAATGCATCATGAACTGAGAGGTTGCCATTTAATAAATTAATATTTCCTGATATACAATAAGTAAAATGTTAATGCTGTATGCAGTTAATAAAAGTGGATTTATATATTATAAGAATAAACTAAAAACTGTGTTTCATTTTTGATTTTAATTGTTATAAATATAAATCATCTGTAACTTACAGTATGTGGAACTATGTGATAGTAAAAATTTTGCAGTATTTCCTTCGTGATTTATTTCATATAACTAAGTAAACTGAAATTCGGCTAGCCTGCAGATTAGGGGCCAGTCGCCAAATGAATTCGTGCCAAATCTGGTAACCTCTTGGCGTCATGGAAATTGTTAGGGTTTAAGGTTACAGTTTATGGTATTTAAACGGACTTTTTGAATTTTCGTCTTTCACCAAAGAACATCTATGCATACTCTTTGATATGACAATACATATTCTTTGCTTTCACTGTGTATCTAGTAGATTGTGGTGAGCAAAATGGCTGGCGTCGAAAGAGTTGAACATGTGGATTTTATTATTTGATTCGGTTGCAAGAAATAATTTTCATTTTCAGAGCTAAGATACAACTAACAAAAAATAACGATATCTACTCAAAAGCAAATTAGTTAAGATACTTTGCTTAGTGCGTTACTTGAAATATACCGAAAAACTTGTATCCTCAAGTTAATATACTTACGGGGACAGAACAAGGCCAACTAGATATGCATCTTGTATATCTAGTTGGCCTTGCACAGAAGCAACCGTGGGGCTGTATTTCGCAGCCTAGTAAAATAGACGACGTCATGAGACAGCGCCAATAATGCGAATTAATCCTGGAGCCCATTACATTATGAAGCAATGGTCATTTGTCATCGAGAAGATATGGCTTTATCAATACTTGAAGCAGAAGTGCATTTTTGACTTCATAGTTTGGGTCGTCATGCCGCGGTCCAAGAAGATCGGTCCTTAACTTCAGCTGAGCTGCAATGGTTGCTGACCTTCTCTGTTGCCATCTGTTAACAAACATCACCATTATTGCGAAGTTATTCCAAAACTGCAGCACACATCTAAGCAACTTTCTTCATCTGTAAATGGTTCTAAAAACCAAACAAAGATGGCTCACGAGATCAAACTTAGTCATGTGGTAAATCAGGAAACAGGAAGCCTTTGCTGGAAATTAAGATAAGAGGGTCGAGTCTAAAAGAAATTATTTTCCGCATTCAAGAATATTAAAATGTAAACGAATAAAATTAGAATTATGGAAGGACAAAGACAAAAAGGATGAAGAATTTTATCATACAAAATGTTGTTAACGCAGACTCAACATTGGCTAGCATAAGAGTGCGAACAAGAAAACGAAAATGAACATAAAACAGAAAGAAGGAAGGAAATTAAACACCTATTGCTATTTTAATTATGTGTTAAGTTGAAATTTAAATTATCTGTCTAGTCTGCAATTGAAAGACCTGTTGTTTGTGTCGGCGACCATCGAACCATAGATCCTTAGGGTTTATGTTTTAGGCAAGTATTTTACCAATTCGCTGCCGTGAATGATATAGTGGTCAGTCAAGACTGATTGCTGTCCTGAAACCAAGCCTGTGAGTTCGTCTCCAGTGTATTCTTGGCTACATGTGTGCTGTCCTTTGTTCTTCTTCGCGGCTGTAATATTAGCCATCTTGTGCAGAACTGGATGAATCAGTAAGCAAAATAAGCAACATAAAAAGGCCCTTGACACTCATGGAAAGAGAGAACCAAACAGTTCGAATTATTGGATTTATCGTGGAAGGTATGGAACAGCTAAACAAGACCAAGAGAGATTAATTTGGAAAAAAAGAACAGTTATTATGTTGTAAATGCATTATGTGTGGCCAACAAAATGCTTTGGCCTCTAAAAGGCTTAATCTCTGACCCTTTATGATGCGCTATGGAGACCATTCTTGCTGATGACATGGTTAGAGGATCCATGGGTTCCGTATGATTCCCAAAGAATGTTTAAACAGCAAGTGTCTAGCTGAAGAAAAAATAATTTCTGTGAATGAACCGCCTTCTTTAAGGGGTGGAAGGGTCCATTGCAAATGGTAGATATCGGAGCAAGACCATGGTAGACAAGATATTCATATTAGAGCTACGGATGCGAAACGCAGTAAAAGAGGCTTTCTTTGAGTCTTGAATTTAAAAAAGCAGTTCTTTGCTATGTGCAGGTAAGATCACTGTCATTAATATATTTATATAACAGGCTGGCTTCAGTTACTGTGCATTGCATTACATTACTAATTGTCACTTACCATGAATTTCAGAATTTTTTAATAACCTCTTTTCTTAAGGGGTGGAAGGGTACATTGTAAATGGCAGATATCGGAGATGAACACTGTAGACTAGATTTTCATATCAGATATACAGGCGCCAAACGCAGTAAAAGAAGTTTTCCAGGAAATGTTTCCTTCCTAGAATTACTTCGAAATGATTTGTTTCCCTATTGTCAACTATGGGAGAAATCTTGCATTTGCATGTTTTTCATACCTATCCGCAAATTTTGATAAGTTTTATTTCACATAACCAATCAAAAGGTAAATGCTTCTGTAAATATACCGGGTGACCATAATTAAACTTACAGTGCTCACAGTGTTCTATAGCGCGATCTATTTGCGAGAATGGCGACACATTTTGTAGGAAGATTAAACAAGACGGGGGGGCCGAAGGATTCCTCGAAAAAACAAATTAGTTCCAAAAGTCACCGCTAGGGGAATATTTGGCGCTGTGTAATAAAAATAGAGTTTTAACAAATGCAAATTAATACAGAATAAAATTACCTTTTATTATGCACATTTTCTGATTTAGTTCAAGTGCAATATGGCAACACTTTTAAAAAAGCGTAAAATCTACATAAACACTGATCTGCAATATCACGTACGTTGAGCAGAAGAAGAAGTTCTTTATTCAAATTTCACATTACATCCATTGGCACAGTGCCAGCTGCTTGGGTTTTAAAAGGCAATGTGTTACGTTTCGAATCAATCGGATTGAAAGTTTATGTGCAATGTCTCCTTCTTTAGTCGAGCGTGCATTACTGGTTAGATTCTTTTACCTCAACCAGTGCAATGCGTCAGCCACTCTTCGTGCTTTTAGAACGCACAAAAAAATGCGTAAAGGTAACGGTCCTGTGTCAGTTAATGGGCTAAATCAATGGTTCCATTCTTGAGAAAACAGGTTCTCTGAAGGTTCAGTCAGGCAGAGGACGAAAACCTATACCACAGGGTACAATGGAAGCAGTTGCCACGGAAATTGTCGACAGAGGACCAGACAATATTGCTGCCACCTCTAGTGCTCGTGGAGTAGCTCGGAATATGGATATGCCTTACAGTACGGTATGGAAAATCTTACGAAAGATTATCAACTTCTATCCGTACAAGATCAGTCGTGTACAGGAGTTGCTGTACCCCGACTATGATAAGCGATTAACTTTTGCTCTCACCTTTCTTGACAGAATGGAGGTGGATGCTGCTTGGCCGTGGAAAATCTTATACAGAATGCTCGGTTATTTTCTAACAGAGGAACATATCTTAATACAAGATAGTGCATTAAAATGTTAACTGTCCGACATCTGACACATCTAGTAATATTACATTATACTCAATCTGATATTATGTTTCATTACGGTAATAGAATTATAAACAAACTTCATTAATCATGTGCTTAATAAACCAATTAAAATAATTAGTTATAACTAATGTTAATCTATAATTATATAAAAAATAAACATTGAAACTTTACTTATTCATTTTGTTGGTAATTAAACCGCAACGTATTAATTAATCCTACTTCCTTAGTATAAATTACTAATTTACGCCTTCTAATAATTACTAATATACTGATGCATAAAAAGAAATATTTGACAGTCTTTCAATTTTTACTTTAAGGTTTTGCTAAAAAATGAAAATAACTTACCGTCATTCGAGTATAATTGAAAAATAATTCTGGGTACTTCTGCCTCAGTGACGGGAACAATGTTGCATGAGCGGAATATATATTTCGCTCTTGAAATATTGACCGAACCCATTCCCTCCTTGGAACACAAACGCTTTTGTACAACAAATACATACATATTATATTGCTTCTCAGATGCATAATGCGCTTTTTTTCTTCAGATTTTTTCAACTTTCGACATTGTACTGTAAACTTTCGTCATAGTATCCCAAAACAGGAAATATTGCCCATGCGCAAATCAAAGCGACTTGATTGGTTGGGGATAGTAATTCTTAGGCTTTGAGACTTACAAGTGTAAACGGGTGTGATTCTTGGGAGTAACAACTTCACGTTAGCGTACGTTTCTTTGGACCAAAGTTCCGCTAGTGTAAACGGGCCTTTATGGGAAGACGAGGCCCACTTTTACCTGAATGGAACTGTGAATACCCAGAACTGCCGAATTTGGGATGACAAATCACCACATGCAGTCGCAGCAATTCCCTTACATTCACCAAAGGTAACTGTTTGGTGTGGGTTCACAGCGGAATTTATCGTAGGTCCATTCTTCTATGAGAACATTACCCCGACAGGACCGGAAATCTGTTCTGTTACCGGAGAGAAATAATGCCATATGTTTAACAGCTTTGTCATTCTCGCACTTCAGCAAAGACAATGCGTGGGGAAATAATTTTCATCCAAGATGGAGCCCCTCCACACTTTGCTGTACGGGTGCGACAGATGGTACGATAGAAAGAAATTCACAGCAGAAAGAGTCATTAGCCGCTACTTTCCAACTGCATGGCCACCTCGGTCGCCTGATCTTACCCCATGCGACTTCTGGCTATGGGGTTACCTTAAGTCCGAGGTCTATCAAGGAGTGATCCAGGACCTGGCTACGTTGAAGGATAACATATCACGGACTGTACGGGAGATTCCTGCAGACATGTTACATTCTGCTGTTGTGCATACTGTGCACAGAATGCAATATGCGGTCCATAACAATGGCAGTCACATTTAACCTCATTTGAATGCAAAATAAAAGGTAATTTCCGTATTGATTTGCATTTGTTAACACTCTATTTTCTATTACACAGCGCCAAATATTCCCCTAGCGGTGACTTTTGGAACTAATTTGTTTTTTCGCGGAATCCTTCGTCCCCCGTCTTGTTTAGTCTTCCTACAAAATGTGGCGTCATTCTCGCAAATAGTAGATCGCGCTAACAGAACACTGTGAGCACTGTCAGTTTAATTATGGCCACCCGATACTTTAGGAATGTTTTCACACTTCTGGAACAACTTTCTCAGAAATTCGTTTTTTAAATTTCGCATCCGTAAGTCTGACAAGGGTTGAAATATTAAAAAAAAAAAAGCCGTGACTTTAGAATTTATCTTGCATTCACACTTTATCTCGAGAATTCTGAAATTATTTTATTTGCCCACTTATGTAACTGTACATAATTTTTATCCTCGGGCTGAAAGATTTCGCTCAAAGGTGCAATTGTAAGACATTAACGTATTTATTTTCCCAATGCTGAAAAATTGCGATTGTGAAAGTCAAAAACATATCTACGAATTTTCATATTATTAAATCTGTAGCACTTTTCTTAAAAGAAATGGCTAATGCTGGAAATCAGCGCCTGTCAGCATGTGGAATACTTGATAAATTATGTTTAAATAGTAAGAAGTATCTGAACATAAAAGAATCAAAGAACTTGCTTGCTATATTTGAGCAGAATGTATTTGTTTGGCATGATGCTGGGTCTTGCATCTTAACTGCAGACATTAATTCTGAAATAAAAAGTTCATCCTATAAAGTGCGTATATAATTCCGTGCAGAGTTCAATCCTGATTTTTTTTCAAATGTTTTTTACAGAATAAATATTCGTAAAGTTCCTTTATGTGGAAGAATTTCTGATGTGTAACATAATTAATTTAAGAAAATGTGTGTGGATATATACCTACATTTATCAGCTATGCACTTCTTCTGCTGCTTTATTCAGTAATCAGATGTATTTTACGCATTTTATATTAAATGTGAATCTTTATATTATATATATATTAGTGTTTTTATATTAAATGTGGCGTATTGGTGAGTCATATTCTTAATTTAATTATTTTTGAAGCTTTATGTCTATTATTTACCTGAAAAGCCTTTACGATTGTTTCAAGGAAATTTATATAATATTCCTCTGCTCCCCCCAAAAAAACGTGTTTTGAGAATAAATATTGAAAAGCAAATTCAGCTGTTGTGCTAATAATTGATTAAAGACATTGTTAATAATTTTATCATTTTAAATAATGAGAAATATTTAATAATTTAAATTAATAAAAAGAAAAATAGGACCATAAATTAAATTTAATTTTGATTGGCTTTATGTTTTGTAATTTTATTCTGTTTAAGAATATTTGTAATTTTGATTAAATAAAGAAAGCTTTTGAATGACTTATTAATGTTTGAGCTGTCATGAATATTATGAAAGTTTGAAGTGTTCTACCTAATTATTCAATATTAGTAGTGAAGTTTGTGTTTTTGCGTGCCTAAATTTCTTGGATTTATGTTGTCAATTCTTTGTTTAAGTACTTTTCGCCTGTAGTGTAGAATTGGGTGCCCTTTCGATTGGCAAAAAATTTTGTTCAGTTTTGGAGATGAAACCCCATTTCTGGTTACCATGAGAGTTTTAACATGGTTTTAGCTTCTTGATTTATTTAATTGAAAATATATCGATGTGCACATGTACAAAATCAAGGCAATGTGCAATGACTAGTTTGTGCAATTCTCTGATGTTTTTTTAAGTGAAAACAGGTCGATGTGTGCATGGACACATGTGTTTGTAAAATTTTTTGACTTCTTGTTTTGGTTTTGTGTAGCGGCCATCTTGAAATTGTGTCTTATTAGCACCAATCTTGGCGTTCAAACAGAATCGCCAAAAAACAAGGGGCACCCAATTGTAAACTTTACCTAATTTTCATATATATCTTGTTTTCTAGTTATTTAGCTCAGAAATTGGCTGTTCTACTTGTTCCATTGTAGAAAAGTTTTTTTCACGTTATTTAAAGAAAGCTTTTTATGGGAATGTTTTTTAATATGTTATTTGATTAGTTGGGAAGAGAAACATATCACATGTACCATTTATTAATATAAAAGATATTTCAGCAGCCTTGTGGCTGCTTAGTTTGGGAATTTTTAAAGCAAATTTATCATTTTTATTATTTTATTTAATATATTATCTTTATTATTAATGTATATTATAAACTGCATAACAATCTTTGTCATTTGTAGAATATTTTTAGCACTTTTTTGTTAACTTTGCCCCTTTTGTAAAATAATTTTATTTCCAAATTAAGGAAATCTCTGATTGCAGGAGCCATCAGTATAATTTATATTTTCATTCTCTCATTAAATGTTATGGTATTTCTTTGAGCAGAGCTGAAAGGTTAGTTATTTTTTAATCACAATTAAAAGAAAAGATTTCAAGATGCAGGTGATATGAGAGTATGTTTAACAATTAGGATTTCATTGTTCTGAGTGGTTGTTAAAGTGCAGTTATGAAAATTCGATATTTTTCAGGAGCAAGGAGGGAAGGAGCATTAACTTTTTTTCATGAAATAGCTGTTTTGCCAGATAATAAAATTTGTGCAAATGATCATGACTTAAAAGTTTATTTAAAAAAATTTTTTTTCTTCGTTAGCCTATATTTAAAGGTGCCCCTTGGATTATCGCCAAGTTGTTTCGTTTATTGTAACCCGAGTAGTTGAATGCTATGGAAGCCCTATTATGACGTAATTGTTTGCATGATTGCAGTGAATTTGACTGATGGGAAAAGATTTGTAAGGGGTTGTTTGTGTGTTGGATGTCAGTTTGGAAGTACATTGCGTACTATGTGCTTTGCATCGTAAAATGGCTGCCGGTTGTAAACTGGGTGTTTCGTGGTATGTAACGAGTGAGCGGAATTTTTTTTTTTTTTTTTTTCATGAAGTGGTTGAGGACAGAAGAAAAGAAACTTTATTGGATGTAATTCAACTGAATTATAAATGTCCTGTTTGTACAAAGGAAATGCGTATGGTCAAATGTAAAGATCATTCAGATGGCTTTGTCGTAAGAAAGGTTCAAATGCACACCATTTAAATCATTCCATTAGAAACGGAACATGGTTTGAGGAAAGTTTTTGGATGCTGTTAAGGAATTTTGTGTGCCACAGACTGAAGACACAGAAAGATGTTATAAGATGAATTTCCTTTTTTATGTTATTTCATTGTTTTATTTAAAATGCAGTTTATTGAGATTATATATTTTTTGTTTGGCTTTAGTGTAGAACTGGGTGCTTCTTTGACTTTTTAAGTGGAAATAGATCAATGTGTGCATGGACAAAGTCAAGGGCATGCGCAATGCCAAATTTGTGCAACTCTGATTTTTTTTTTGACTGAAAATATGTCGATGTGTACATGGGTATGGAGTTTGTGCAATTCTTTGACTTGTCATTTTAACTTTGTGTAATGGTGATTTTTGGCGCAAAAATCGCTGCTACACAAAGGCAAAATATAACAAGTCAAAGAATTGCACAAATTTGGTGTCCATGTAATACCAATTTTTGCCAAGAGGCACCCGTAAATATATTTTTGCCATTTGCTTTTTTGAAATCCTCTCACCAACAGTCGAGTGATAAAATCGCTGAATACTTTTAGTTTGGTTCAGCGTTCTAATCCTAATGAACAGACTGGCTGCATGGACATTTTTGCGGTTTTCTCTGCGTGTAACATGTAATATGATCAGTTTTCTTTAGAAAGTCCTCCATGAAGGCATCCCTTCCCTTAGGCAGATAGCCCTCAGCTGCTTTGCCATAATCCAAGAAACAAAAAAAAATTTTTTTTTTTAAATGCTCTGTTAAATTTTTAATACAGGAGGTAGTAGAGAAAAAGGAAACTGGTATGAGCTAGTGTAATTTCATTTATTGTTGGTTAAGTGGGAAATTTACCAAAACTGGGGAAAAAAAAAAAACCCTGTATAGCTATCTAGTGGCATTCATATGGCAGTCAAAGTTAGAGCTAGTAACAAAATATCCATTTTCTAGAAATCTGTTTGTTACAAAAAATTTCTGGTTTTCAGTTTCAAATTGCTATCGATTAATACGAGGGGTGATCCAAAAAACGTTTACAAGGCAAATGAAAAAGTATTTATTAACAATAGAAACAAGATACAAATGGGAATCAAGAGACACATCTGGCCTTCACTTTTCCACATAGTCGCCAAACCTGTTTAGACATTTGTTAGAACGTTCGACCAACTTGTTTATCCCGTCTTGTTAGTAATCAGAGCCCTGCTTATTGAGCCATTTCTCGGCAGATGTTTTCACTGCATCGTCTGAGGTGAACCATGTTCTGGATAAGTATCGCTTCAACGCTGGAAAAATGAAATAGTCACTTGGAGCCAAATCGGGGCTGTATGGGGGATGATTCCAGACCTCCCACTTGAACAATTCCACACCACCCTTTGCAGCAATTCCTGAGTCTGGCGAGCTGTATGGGGCCTGGCATTGTCATGCAGAAGAATGACGCCTTTGCTCAGTAATCCAGGCCGTTTGCGTCGGATGGCTTTACGCAATTTCGTTGAGGTGGCACAATAACGATTGACCTTAATGGTATGGCCACATTCCAAATATTCGATTAGGATAACATCAGTCGTATCTCAGAAAACGGTTGCCATCACTTTATCGGCAGAGGGTGTGACCTTAGACTTCTTCCTCGTCGGTGATCTAGTGTATTTCCACTCCATCGTGGGTCTTTTGGATGTGGGGGTGAAGTGATGAAGCCATGTTTCATCACTGGTAACGATGCGATCAATGAAGTGTTGGACGTCTGATCGCTGAAGAAATGTGAGGCTGCACATCATTCGAGCGGCCTTATGCTCCGCGGACAACGCACGGGGAACCCAGCGGGCACAAACTTTGGAATATTGCAACTCATCGGTTACGATTCGCTGAACGTTACCATAACTCAGGTCCAACTCTGAGGCAATCTCACGCACGGTTACTCGTCGATCCCTTTGGATGATTTCTTCAACACGGCACGTGTTGATATCCATCCTTGAAGAACTTGGACGGCCGCTCGCTTCCATATTGCAGTTTTCAACATGCTCCCTGCCCGCTTGATAAGAACGACACCATTTTGCTACCTGTTGTCTACTCATTGCTTTGTCCCCGTATACCTCAACGATTTGTCTGTGAATTTCGGATGCAGCCACATTCTCGGCCCATAAGAATCGAATTATGTCTTGCACCTCTATGCAAGACCACTTTTCTAGACGTTGTGCCATTACTGTTGCTAGAACCTACTTTAGGACAACTAGCGCCATCTGTCAACCACCCTGGGTGGAAATATTCGCTCCACAATTATTACATTTCAAATGCTTCTGCTTGTAAACTTTTTTTTTGGATCAACCTACGTACATAGTCTGAGATCCGGAATTATTGGAACTTAAGCGATTTCAGAAATTTCTGGATTTCAATTTAAGTCTACTAACATGACATGCAGAATTAACCTCCCTTCCTTTTTTTTTCTTTCTTCTTTTCATTATTAATATTTTTTTAAGAAAGAGGTATTTTCCATAAAGAAAGATTTTTTTCTGAATCCCAGTACATGAATTAAAATGTGAACTTGTAAAACCATACTACTGATACTTGCTGTTCTGTTAACTGATCGATGACTGAGGCATTGTCATCACAGTGTAAGACTTTAAGTGTATCATTTTCATTTAGCATTTCTTTTCTTCTCATATTCCATGATTGGAAAATTTCCCTTTTTCTTGTGATGTTTGAGAAACCTTTAGATTCATGGCTCTCATCATCTTCATGAAATTTAGTTATTGGCTATAAAATATACTAAGCATTTTAAAAATATCTGCAGACATATCTTTTCATGGTCTCACAAGACCTCACGCTTTATATTAAAATATTTCTAGAATTCTTGAATGGTCTTCACCATCAGTTTCTAAAAAGCTGCTTTCTGCATTTCAGTGTGCGGAAAATACTGATATCCATTGGTTGATTAACAGATGCATAGTTTTGAGGAAAGAGTAAAATGGAAACATTATCATTTACTAAAACTGTAATTTGATAGGGTTTATAATAATTGACAGAAATAATAAGCTGCTTCATATCAGAAAATTAAGAAAGGGGCACAATTTGCTATGTTAACAGAACTTAGGTTACTCGGAATCTTCTACTTTCTTTCTTTCTTCCCCCTGTTAGACCTTAAAAAAAAAAGTCCAGATGTTAAATCTTTCTGAATTTCAGTCTTTGTATTTTACTATATTTTGAGAACTTACTTATGAAAGTTTTAACTCCCTTTTCATTGATTATGAAACTGTATCTCTTCATTTTCATATGTGTACGTATAACTCATGAATGCTTCGTTATCAAACTAAAATAATTCAGATTGTTTACAATAGCTATCAATGTTTTGTGGCTATAATTAAAGTAGCCTTACCCATGTAGAGCTGATTCTGATTGACATTTCTCACTGAAACCTTTTACATATATTGTAAGGACCTTGGAGAAAAGACAACCACAGTAAAAAACAGTTTAAATGTCAGCCATTAGAGGCACTTTTAATGTAATATAGAAAAAAAATTATTAAAATTAGAAACTCTAAAATACCAGTAGACAGTGGCCTAAATTTTTTTATTGCTATGTTTTTTGAGAAGAAAAATCAAGTTATAGTGATCAAGCTTTATCAGAATTGAAGGAATACTTTATCTGCTCTGAGAATATCAATACTTGAAAAGCTTGTAAAAAATGAAGAATGGTTTGAAAGAGGTGATTATTAAATTTCAAGAGATTATGCTTTTAAGTGTTCTGCAAGGAAGGGGATGGGAAAAGGCTTCATTTCAAGCTGTGGATGAAATTTCTGTTTCTGTGGTTTATAGAGGATCCTGTCCTTGATATTTGACAAGTGCTCCAAGTGGTGTTATGTGATGTGCCCATCCCTTGGTCTGTAGTATGAAAGGTTCTGCGATTCATTTAAAAGTAGTATTCACACATGACCCACATGGGTAAAAGCTGCACCGTCAAGAATTGCATCAGCACACTGATTTTGTTTGCAAGTTTTTGGTGAGAATAGCCATTGACAATGTATGGCCTTTTAACATTTTGTGGAGTGTTAAGGCATATTTTGTCCTAGACAGAGAAAGAAATACTTCAGAATTCTTGCGTATGGGATACGCCAATCCCAATATATTGCATGAACAGCCACTGCATCCTGATTTCGTAATTGTGTGTGTGTGTGTGTCATTTTACTATTGCCTTCATTCTTAGTTTCTTTTCCTTTAAGCTTTAGAAGGTATACCATTCTGGGTGTCAATTACTGCAAACTTCTGCAGCAGCAAGTCATTCTTGTGTTACAGAATGTTTAGAAGAAATGCAGGGAGATTTTTAAGCAAGTACTGCCTTCATGCGAGATTGTGCAACATCGTATAATTGTTAATAAGTGAAGGAATTTTTGTACTTATTTTGTAAATTATTGGGTAATTTTGATATGTTGATGTCATAGTTATTAAAATGTGTATCTTCATGATTCTTTATTTCTCATGTTTTCTTTCAGATGCTCACTTTGACAAACCCTCCTGTTTTTGATGTAGAATCATTGCTTTTTAATCAAACTGGGAGTCTTCTTGCTATAAGTGGGAAAAATGGAGTTATGGTTTTTGAAGTTCCTTGGCGTTATGGTAAATTTGGAGTGAATGGAGAAAATAGAGAAGTTATTTTAGGAAGGTAATGTATTTTTTTATACTGTCATTGACTTCTGTTTCTTTTAACTACAATCACAGTCTCCTAAAATATTTTGAAAGGAAATTTAATTAATCATAAAATAAAATTTGTATTATAAGGTATTTCTCCCCCCTTCTTAGCATGGCTTCATGGTGTAGTGGTCAGCACACTCGGCGCATATTCGAGAGATCCGTGGTTCGAGTCCCGGTGAGGGCACTGCTCATTTTTCATCTTTCCTGCTTTTAAAAAATGCCTAATGTCTGTACAATGGCACACGAACTAAGAAAGGGTGGTGGATGATGATTCTCTATCATCAGGATTTGGTAATTGGGTTCCCTAATTCCCAGTCGGCCTTTAAAATGGGGAGTATATAAGGTATTTCTCCCGCCTTCGTAGTGTAGGGATCAGCACACTTGCTGCGTATTTGAGATGTCCATGGTTCAAGCCCCAGCGAGGGCACTGCTCATTTTTCATCTCTCCTACTTTCAAAAAATACCTAATGTCTCTACAGTATGTTTTTACAAATTGCATCTTTAGATTTATTGGATGTTTGATATATGATTTTTATTTGTATTTTTGTAAATGTTATCCGTCAAAAAAAGAAATGAAATAAAGAATGTTTAAGGTTGATAAAATTGATGTATTTTAGAATTAGAATCAAATTTTGGGATAATATGCAATATTTCATTATTATTTCAACTTATGAATATTTAAATAGTGTCAAGATTATAGATAAATAGCTAGCTTGTGTTAGCAACTGATGTCAAACAGCTGGCAATCCTTAGCATCTTCCTCATTTCTTGGTAAATCAAAAATTGCTACAGTTTGTTTGGGGGGGGAGAAGAAGTACATTGATAACACATGGCCCACTGGGAGCTGGAATGGCTGGATAATACATAACTGAGGTTTGGCCATTTGTTTATGGTATGTCTTGCAACCACTCAGGCTGTAATAATCAGGAAGTATCCAGTATAGTTTTGAATAAAATAACTATCATTTTTAATATTTATTGATATCATTTGTTTATCTATATTTCTTTAGAATATACAAGGTCCAGCTATTAATTTCCAGGACTGACGTAACTGTAGGAGAACGAAAAGCCAGAAGATGGCGCTAATGATTGCATATTGAAGAGCGTTTTCTTGGGCATGCGATTGTGCAGTGCAATCGGCGCCATTCTGAAGTAAGTGGTTCTCGTGGAAAGGCGCATTAAAACGTAGCTCTTAAATTCCTGTTGTTGAAGTGAAAATGAAGCATAGAATTAACGTTAAATTTGCTTCAAATTGTTCAAGACAGCTGCGGAAACCTACGAAATGTAAAACAAGTTTATGGTGAGGCAGCATTATCCCACTCAAGAACTTTTGGATCCACACACAGGTTGGCCGCAGTCCGTACGCACGCCGGAAGCAATTCAAAAAGTTCGCGATATGGTGAAATGTGATCGTCGATTGACTATTTGAGTACTCACCAATGAATTGAACATGGACAAAGAGAAGGTTTGGCGAATTTTGACGCAAGACCTAGGCAAACGCAAGATTTGTTCCAGATTCGTTCCTCACCATTTAAGGGATGAACAAAAGCAATTGAGACTGGTCGCATGTGGCGAACTTATCGACAACGCTGATGCTGACCCTGCGTACCTGGATAGGATAGTCACGGGAGACGAGTCTTGCTGTTATCGATATGACCCTGAAGCCAAGCGTCAAAGCTCCAGAATGGCAGTCTCCAAGTTCACCAAGGCAGAAAAAATTTCAATTTGAAAAGTCCAAAATCAAGGTCATGTTAATCGCTTTCTTCGATTGCGATGGACTCATTCGTCATGAATTTCTTCGTCCTAACATGACTACCCCCCCAAGTCCTGCTATGCTGCCTCAACGTGGCGGGGGGTGTCACTGGGTGGAGCGGGCGAAGTACGTCAGGAGCATAGCTCATGGTAGGGCCACCCTAGGCATGAAGGCCGCTCTGAAATGCCCAGCTAAAGCATAGCAGGTGAAGACCCTTCAGGAAATTACCGTCTTGGTGATTGGGTGTCACAATCCCGAGGCTCCAGTGACCTTTCCTTTTCTTCTTTTTCCTCTCTTCTTATCTATCTCTTTTTTCCTATCTCTCTCCCTTTGTGGTTTCCTCTACTGGAGGATGGGGCTCACTGTGAGGTGCAGTTACTATTCTGGTTTCTGTTTCACTATGGTGAGAAAACCGCCTATGCGTTTGCTGTGCATGGTAACTCATAGGGTAGGAAAGGAGAATCCTGGTAATTGAGGGGCGAGGTACTGTCCCCAACACGCTGCTTTGGCCTCTGCTTCTACTTAAAACAGCAGGTACTTAGCTGTCCCCGCTAGTGTCAATCGGCTAGTCACTTGTCCTGTTGGTCAGTGGCTTGGGGATAAGCTCTCGGAAGTTCCTGCTTTCGGGAACGCCGACTGTGGGGGCTTCAGTTTGCGTATAGGCCCGGCTAGCCCTAACACAGGGATCTGTGTTCCCTTGTTAGGCTCCATGGTGGGTGGGGCGGTCGGGCCCAAATCTTTCTATCTTTACAATATGAAAACTTTAACTTCTTCTCCTAACCATATGGAAACAAAAAATTCTGGAGCTGCTAAGCGAATTTGCACTTCGACCATAGCAAGCAAATGTCCAAAGTTCTTAGTTATAACAGGTCAGCTGGAAAATTTATCAGCATTCTTCATCCATAAGCATATTGTGGCCTTAGAAGGCGAGCCAAAACACATAAAAAAGCTCCATTCAGGATCGCTGCTCATCGAGACTATATCGGATGCACAATCATCCTTTCTCCTAAAAATGACCAATATGGGTGAGCATTCTATTAATGTATCCCCGCATAAGTCTTTGAACACATCAAAAGGTGTCATCTCGGAAACAGACCTGATATCAGTCTCTGAGGATGAACTTTCAAAAGAACTAGCTGAGCAAAACGTGTGGCGTCCGCCGAATAAAAGTCCGTAGGGACGGGCAACTAGTCAACACAAAACATGTTATTCTCACTTTCTCATCTCCAGAGCTACCGAAAGCCATTAAGGCAGGCTACCTAAACTGCCCCATAAGACCCTACGTGCCGAACCCACTGTGCTGCTTTAAGTGCCAACGGTTTGGCCATGCAAAGGCAGCATGCCGAGGAAACTTGGCATGTGCTTTCTTGGCATGTGCTCGCTGTTCAGCAAGCGGTCACAAAAGTCAGGAATGTATAGCTGATCCAAAATGTGTAAACTGTCATGCTGATCATCCGGCTTACTCACGCAACTGCCCTAAATGGAAAGAAGAGAAAGAAATATAACATATTAAGATTACAAATAAAATATCCTATCCTGAAGCTAAGAAACAATTTAGCATGGGTCAGCCAAGAACAAATATCTCCTATTCTCAAGCCACTAAATCATATCGGACAATAAGTACACAAACTTCGCATAGCACACGGAAAAAGACACCTGAATCGAAAACAAATGACAAAGGAAACATTTTTCTGCCACCTCCTCCCAAACAGACAGCAGAAAGTTCAAAAATAAAAACATAAGAAACAGAGAGTTCAAAAAAGAAAATTAAAAGCTCAGAAAGCAGAAGCTCAAGCCAAAGCTGTATAGAAGGGATCTTTTCTGACTTTATTGAGTCTGAGATGGAAACAGATGGAGGCAAAGATCTCCCGAGAAATGTTCTGCCTCACAAAACAAAGGAACAATATCGAAGCAATAAACATTCCTAATGGCTACTCTCATCTCGTGGAACTGCCAAAGCTTCTACCAGGGTACTGATGGTATTAAGCAGCTTATTAATAAACATCAACCCGTCTGTATAGCGATACAAGAGACATTCCTCAAACCTGGTATTTTGCAAAGCTCCGTAGGTACTCAATGATAAGAAAGGATAAGACATTCAGTGAACGCGCAAGTGGTGGTGTCTGTTTGCTTACATCAATCAATTGCCCTTCAAGTGCTCTCCGCTTGGATACCCCCCTCCAAGCGGTTGCAGTGCAGTTGAACATTCGGACACTGACAACTGTTTGCTGTATCTACATCCCGCTTAATGAGAGCATAGATCAAGGAGACTTGGAGAATTTAATTGCCCAACTACCAGTTCCGTTTTTTCTGATCGGTGATTTCAATGGACACAATCCCTTGTGGGGTAGTAAAGACACAAACCGACGAGGGAAGCAAATTGAACAGCTACTCCACGACCACTATCTCTGTATCCTCAATAGCACAGAAAGTACTTACTTTCATCAGCCAACAAGGACCTTTCATTTGATTGTCCTCGATATTGTTTCTCCACAGCTTTTGCCATTCTGTTCCTTTAATGTCGAGAATTATCCATATAATAGTTATCACTTCCCTATTATCATAAGCATTACAGGTAATGGGAGTGTTTCTATCCCTAGAACACCACGGTTTTTGTTGGACAAAGCCGACTGGGAATCTTTTACATTATGCCCTTTTCACTGAAGAAATAGTGACGAACGTGCACATTGATCAGGCTGTGAAGATCATTACAGATAAAATTATTCAAGCAGCTGATATATGTATCCCAAAAACATCGGTAAAACTACCAAAATACTCAAGGCCTTGGTGGAATCCTGAATGCCAAGATGCCATTAGAAAACAAAGGAAAGCGCGGAGCATTTTTCGGCGATATCCCACAGGTTCAAATCTTATAATATTCAAAAGGGCTAAAAGCAAAAGCTCGGCGGGTGCGGAGGAAGAGTCAGAAGAATTCCTGGACCTCGTATGTATCCTCGATTACCTACTCTACTTCGAGTAAGAAGGTATGGGAGAGAGTCCGAAAAGCGTCTGGTATCTACAAAGAGCACACACTCTCCATCTTAAAGATAAGTGGTGAAGCAGTTACTAGTAGAGAAGAAATTGCCAACGCCATTGGACAGGCGTTTTCAGCCGTCTCAAACAGCAGTAACTATCCTCCTGAATTCCTTTCTGCAAAAATATGCATCGAAAAACAATCTATTGACTTTAAATCTACCAATACTGAACCTTATAATCAGGATTTTACTGTGCTTGAATTGAAAGGAGCCTTATCGCGGACAAAAAGTTCATGTCCTGGTCCAGATGGTATTGCCTATTCTATGTTGAAACACATCCCTTCTAAGTCATTGGCAGCCATCCTCTTTGTTTTTAATAGAGTATGGAAGGAACAAGTCTTTCCAAATGCCTGGAGAACAGCTTTTGTCATTCCCATTGTTAAACCGGGGAAAGACCCTACCAATCCGTCAAGTTACCGCCCCATTTCTCTAACTAGCTGCCTTTGTAAACTCTTTGAAAAGATGGTCAATACTCGTCTGGTCTATTTTTTGGAGATAAATAATTGTATTTCCCCTTATCAGAATGGTTTCAGAAAAGGACGAGCAACTGTCGATAACATCCTACTCTTAGAAACAGGTATACGTAGAGTGTTCGTTAGAAGAAATCACTATGTATCCATATTCTTTGATATAGAGAAAGCCTATGATACCACATGGAGGTACGCTATCCTTCATGAGCTCTATAACAATGGTTTACGAGGAAATATGCCGATATTCATCAAACATTTCCTACAGGATCGGAAGTTTTATGTGAAGATAGGCCCCACACTATCTGACGTGTTCCATCAAGAAGAGGGTGTTCCACAAGGCAGTGTATTAAGTATCACATTATTTAATATAAAAATTAACTCTATTTTAAAACAACTGCCTCCAACAGTCCATGGAATGCTGTACGTTGACGACCTGCAAGTCAGTTGTTACGGGGAAGACCTGAATGATATCGAGTGTAAACTGCAGACATCTCTCAATAGAATCATTAAATGGTCACAGGAAAATGGCTTTAGGTTCTCCACCCAACAGACTGTGTGTGTGCACTTCTGTCGAAAGAAAATTCCTCACCCTGATCCTGAACTATATCTGCAAGATGTACTGATTCCTGTAGAAAAGGAAATAAAATTCCTAGGAATGATATTTGACCATAAGCTTACCTTTCTTTCCCATATTACCTATCTAAAAAAGAAATGTTTAAAAACTATGAATATTCTGAAAGTACTGTCAAATACTTCTTGGGGTGGTGATCGAAGCTCAATGCTTCTTATATATAGAGCTCTTATTCGTTCGAAACTTGATTATGGATCAGTCATTTATGGGTCGGCAAGGCCTTCAGTATTAGCCAAACTTGATCCGATACATCACCAGGCCCTTCGGATATGCATGGGTGCCTATAGAACTTCTCCAGTGGAAAGTAACGAGACCTCCCTGTGATTAAGACATGAAAATCTTTGTTTCAAACACTATTTCAAAGTTTTATCACGAGTCGAAACTCCTAAGTGGTCAAAATTGCTTAATGACCCATACTCCCGTTTATATCAGGCACGACCATCATGTGTCCGTTCTTTCGGCTTGCAGATGAGTGATTTGATAGATGAGTATAATTTGACCGATATAAATGTACAGCTGGAGAATTTGTTTGGATTTTCTCCTTGGGAGGATTGGAGAATCCATTCTCTGGACACTTTTCGACACTGGGGTAAATCGCAAACTAACGAAATCATCTAGAAGCAGATTTTTTGTGAACATAGAAGCAAATATAGGAAGTACATCCCTTTATATACAGACGGATCAAAATCTCAGGATCATGTTGGTGCCGCTTTCGTTACAGAGAAAAATATTGTGGGGTTCTGATTACACCCAGCTTGTTCTGTGCTTACTTTTGAGCTTTCTGCAATCCATCTGGGTTTGACTTACCTTTCAAAACAACACTACATGAAGTTTATCATCTACACCGAACTCCATGAGTGCTCTAATGTCTCTGGAAAACTACGCTCATCGTTCTCACCCAATTGTAGCCAGAATCCTGAAGTTGAATAATACTCTAAAAAATCGGGGGTACCAGATTCTTTATTCGTGGATTCCTGGGCATGTTGCCATTAAGGGGAACGAGTTGGCAGATATTGCAGCCAAAACTGCGACCACAATGTACAATCCTCAGATTCCATTAGCAGACATAAAAAAGTTTGTCAAAAGCAAAATTCTCAGTAAATGGCAGAGGCAATGGGATGACAAAGTCTATAATAAGCTGAGAAATGTGAAACCCACCATTGAATATTGGCCATGTATGGCTAATAGAAGGGAAGATGTTCTCTTGACTCGACTAAGAATTGGCCATTGTCGCCTGACTCATGAGTATCTCCTTGAAAGGAAAAGAGAATCCCCGCTGCCCAAACTGTAATGCAAATCTGACAGTGCATCACATCTTGGTAGAATGCCAGAGTTTTAATTATTTTCGACTAAAACACTTCAGTTGTTCAGAATTGGATTTAAGAAATTTAATTGGAAAAACTCATCATCATAATCTGTTTCTATTTTTAAAAGATATTGGCTTTTATGATAGACTTTAATTTGTTAGCTTTTATTGTAGATTTTAATCGGTTTTTAGTCACTTTTTTCCTAAGCTAGAAGATTTTACAAATGACTAACTGCATTGTTACCATGTGTCTGGCGCAGATAACCTTGACAGGTTTTGTGCCAAAATTACAAAAATCCAAAATCCTAACATGACTATCAATGGACAGTTCTACACAGAAGCTCTTGACCGACTTTGAAAACAAATTCGTAGAGTGAGGCCTAATTTTCAACAAAATGGGAGTTGATTCTTTAAATAAAGGTTTAAATTCTGGAGAGAAATTTATTAACTTGTTATGTAAGAAATTATCATTAACAATTTTGCTTGCATATTTTTTGCTGTTAGTCTGCTTAAAAATAATAATTCATTGACTGATGCTAAATAATTTAATCTGGTGAAAATTTTCATTCCTTCTTTATTTTTTCTTTCAGGTCATGGAATGTAGCTGAATACTTTTTTGTTTGTTCTAATAGAATTAGTGTTGTTCAAACTGCATGGCATCCAGGAAGCTCTTCAAACACACACCTTACTGTTTTAAGTTCAGATAATTATATCAGGTTGGGATACATTTTTTTGTTAATGAATATTATGTACTTCCTCATTATAGCAACCGCCAAAATTAAACAACTGAGATGTAATATGTAGCGAGGTATAAGAGCATTCGGTGAGATTTCAGCGAAATATCTCAGTTGATTAGCGATTCAGTTTGGAGGCCCCTATAATAAGGAGGTATTAAATATTCTTATTATGAATATTAAGTAATTTTTAGTTTTGCTACAGTGTTGCAGTTTTTGCATTGTTGGATTTTCTTTAGTTACCAACAATTTAACTTTAGAGATAATATGCATCTTTTTCGAGTATTCATTTGAAGTACAAGGCTGATTGCTAGACACAAATTAAGGGTTAGATTTGACTCCTGTGTAAGGTTTGCCTTTGTATGTCTTGTCTCACTTCTCTCGTTCAGTGTAATCTCATTCACCCTGTATAATCATAGTACATGATATAATATATCCTGGGCAGCATTTGCAGGAATGAAGTTGCTAAATGACTGATAGATTGAGTTTTAATCCCAACTATGCTGTCCCAATAAATATCTAATCATTAAATAAAATTTAAAAATCAGATGCGGACATCACATGACTTCCTTGTACAGAATACTAAATTATACTAATTTTTCTCTGCATTTCATTTAAACTTATTTCCTCAAATTTCATTAGCAATAGATTTCTTATTTAATTAATTCACTTCTCACTTCTCAGCAAGGTAAAAATACATAAAACCTCAAAATATCTTCATTAAAAAATGAAAAATATAGAAAAACATAAAACACCAAATACAGTTAAAACAATTTTTACAATTAAAACTAGAGTTTCTACATAAAAACAAGCAATTCAGTCAGCACGCAAGAAGGCAGATTTTTCAGGGCACAAAACTGAAAGTTTACGTTTGGTCCCACTTGGCAAAAAGACACTGAAACTGACACTATAGAAACTGACTTAATTCACGATTCTGCTAAGTATCAAATGTAAACAAATATAGCTGCTATGGTAAAGAAAAATTAGGTTTAATCACACTTAAACAATTTTGAAATTGTTGATAATTCTACAACTATTGCATGCAGACTAACTAAAGATATAAAAACCTTAACCGAAACAAAGAACAACATAATTCAATCATTTTTAAAGCCAAAAATTAACAATTTAGCAACATATAGGAATAAAAAACAGCTCATTAAGCCGAGTGACAGAGTGGGTATATGTGTATATATATATTCATAATGAAAGTAATTAAAAGTAAATTAATAAGCCCAAGACTTGCGCTGAAGCTGCAAAGTAATAAAGCAATAATTCACTATAAATTATAAAAAGAAAATTCTCCATATTACATCTTCAAGCAACAGAAATTCAATTTAAAAACAACATTTATAAGGTATTTTTCAGAATTTAAAAAAATTTATAGAATTTTCAGTCCTCCTTGATTTAAACACAGTTAAGGAAAAACTAAATCGCAAAAATGCCAGAATCAAAAATAAACTTTTTAAGTATTGAAAAACCAGTTACTGTTATTGATAGCAGATTAATCAACTTATCAAGGGGATAAACCAATCTACCATCAATTAACAGTAACTAAAAAAAGAGAGGGTGTTTCATCTTACTTCCAAGTAAGCATCAAATTATTTGCTAGATTCAAATCACTAATTGATACTCAATCAAAATAAAGATATTAGTCAGTAAACCAAAAGAATCCTGTCAAAAAGCAAATAATCTTAAAGATTAAAATTTTTCACTAAGAACACAATTAATCTGAACGAGATGCTTACTTAGAAGACATATCCCCTACAGTCTCCTTTCATTTCAAATACAAAAGTAAAAACAAAAGTGGATTCAAGAACAAATTTTAAAAAATCATAAGAAGATTAAAAGAAATAATCTATAAAATTAATGTTAAAACTGTAGTAAAAAAGAAATTTAAAAATCAAACTAGTAAGCAAAAATTAACCAACTTGCCTTCGAAATTTTAAAACCAAATGATTGGAATGCAAGTACGTATTAAGAGATGGAATCAAATCTTTTTATATATATATATTTATATACTTTTGTTGTGGACAGTTGCAACCAAAAAGGGGAGGTGGACAACTACATGTTATAGCAGCCCTATATAGAAAATTTCAATGTTCTGAGGCTACTCATTTTTGCATTATGCAAGATACATACGCACATACAGATGTCATGGGAAAAAAAACTCTTCTGAATCCGTTTTAAATCAATTTTATAATCTGTTTGGGAAAAAAGAATCCTTAACTCTGTTCTTATGTACAGATGTCATGCAAAAATGTCATTAAATTGCATTTGATAGCTTGTTGAAATATGATACCAGGAATTTTTCGTGATTACAATACTTCATACAAGGAAATAAAGAGAGAGAGAGATTTTACTGCATTTCACTTTAGTATTTGATTTCTGTCAAT
>KK116094.1:80616-128258 GCA_000611955.2 Stegodyphus mimosarum | reverse complement strand
TCGCGCTGGATATATATATATATATATATATATTTAAGCATTATTTGTTTTGTATTCACTAGTTATGTGTATTGCGATGTCTTAAGCTATTTCTATCAACCTACTCGAAAGTTCTGAGAGAAAAGGAATATTTCCTGATGACCACCTCAAAAGTTCTCAGAGAAAGTATATTTCTTAACGACCACTTAGGAATTCTCAGGAAAGATGAACGTGGCCCACAGTCATGTTTTTGTTCCCTTTATAACTGTCCAAAGGAGAGGTATTCTTTTACATCTATTTATAGGTGCATTGTCTCAGACAACCCATTTTGAGTCCCGAGTTGGAACCGGAAAATTCTCAAGGAGTTATATCCAGTTTTCAATCAAGGTACTCTCGCCTGTCAAGAGATACTCTTAAAAATTACAGACAAATGAGGATTCTGGAAATCATCCTGACATGCCCAGGACAACTTTAACAAAAACAGGGAATGCAGTTTCAGTTAGTGAGAGTTAGTTGCAGTGTAGAGAGAAAGAGAAACCTTCTCTCATGTTTTTCAACTCTGTCAAGAGCAAATTTTGTTTCACTCTGCCAAGAGCAATCATATCTCTCTCTGAAGAGATTCAGTGCATGGTAGTCAGGTTTGCTGCTACCTTACTGGAGAGCAACCTGCTCGGAACTGGTGTCACTGACCAGAGAGGCAACCACAAGGTGGGCTGCAGCACATCAGAATTTTGAGCACTGTAATCGTAAGAGCAAAACCTCCAGGAGAAGTGAAGGAAATAATAGAATAGAACTTTAGAACAAATGCTATAAATAGAACACTAGAACGTTTTCACACATCATCTGTTTTGTATTTCATATTTTTCTCCCCTACTGTTTGATGAGAACAATATTTTGGAAGTCTTATTTTTTGCATATAGCCTAGAACAAAATCCTAATAAATTTATTTATACTACCTCTTGCCTTGTGAATTCGCCACAGTATAAAGTGTGAATGATCTAAATCTAAAGCAATAAAATTTTGAAACATGTAAAACTTATCTTTTCTCTCTCTCCTTTTTGGTGTAAAAAAGGATGGCGAATAGCATTGAATTTGAATATAGCAGAAAGCATGGCTCACATAAAATTGCTTTTAAATTTGTATGGCTTAAGCAAGCTGAAAAATTGTATTATATATGATGTGCTTATATTTTGTGATACTAAAAACTTCAGCTTGCGCCAAAGTAAATTTGATTGCCATATTGTAAACTTTAACTACTAATTTAAGTACTAGGGATTTTGGCTCATTCTGTTTCAATAATATAAATTTTCTGAGATTATTTGTGAAATATATCTGCTGTGTTCAAATTTTGAATGAATTTTAAGAAAGGAACCTAATAAATTCTCCTAAAAAAATAAATTCTCCTCCCTCCTAAAAAGTATTATGGGTATTTTTTTAGTAATGAAAAGTGCAATGTGAATGGGTAAAAGTTTGAAACTTTATTATGTTTATTATAATTTATTATGTATTTTAATATGATAATGTTTTAAGCAAGGAGAATATTAGTAAAAATTTAATGAGAAATCTTGAAAACTGAATCCAAAGTGTTTTTTAACCTCTGTTTGTTTTTCTTGATTTTCTTTGTCTGGTATTAAAACTATATTTATATTGTATGTAATTAATTGAAGCTATGTAAATATTTTCGAATGTTTACAATTTATTTCATATTGACAAGTTTTAAATATTTCCTAGTTGATTGCTTCCTTCTGTTTTTCTCAAACTAAACAAAAATTAATAATTTTATTAATTTTAAGTTGTCTTTCTAATTTCTTACTGCATTTTCACATGCTCTTTATGCTTATAGGATATATGATGTAACAGATCCCCAGGCACCCCAGCAAGTCATATCACTTGGAGCTTGCTCAAAAAGCTCTTATTTGTCTTCTGAATCAAAAATAACATTTTCTACTTGTTTTGGTGAAAATACAGTAAGTTTTGATTTTGGACCTCCTGAAACTATGGAAGTGCCTCAATCTAATAGCACAAGGTTAACAAAAGTATATGAAGAGGAGACAATTTGGCCTATTTTTCTTCTGCATGGAAATGGAGATGTGTATATTCTAAAAGCTCCTATGAAGAAAGATCGGTATGCATTTCACTTTAACTTACTTTGACTCCATTTCTCATTTATGTTTTGATGATGGTAATTTGTTTTAAAATATTAACTTTGAATTCTCAGTCTGCTGTGGAAAATTTATGCAGTTAAAGGATATCCTGATCAGAGTGGTACAAATATGTCTCAGGTAGGGCACTTACCTGAGGTAAAAAATAAGAGGATAAATAATTAAAAATATGAGAAAATAAAATATTTATGTCAAAATAATGTGAAAAACATTTATAAAGTACAAATTAAAGATTTGTGTTAAAAGACTGTTGATTCTACTGTAGCCTGAATTATAAAAAAATATTATTCAGAAATTAAATATATAAAAAATGATTCAAATTCAGAAATCTTGTTTTCGTAGGTTTTGATACCTATTGTATAGAAAGCATTTATGCATTTTTAAAAGGATTTTGGAGCCATTTAATTATGTTTAAAATGTAAAGATTTTTTTTTTTTCTTTTGTAATGTTTAAGCTGTTGGCCTTTTTTTTTTCTGGACTATAAGTCTACATCATCATGATTTTCATGATAGAAGGGCTTTTCTTTAAATTTCCAAAGATGTTGATTTCCATTCCTGTTCCACTGCTTTCCAGCGTACACCAACCATGGCGGTCTTGTACTTATCAAGAGAGCTCTTTTCAAGAGACAAAAGGCACGATAGTGCATAGGTGAAACATCAAAGGACTTTTCAGGAATATGTTGAAAAGATATATATGCAATACCTGTATCGGTTTTCATTTTTCCAAGGAATGCAGTGGTGCTCTTCAAAGTGTGATTTGTTACTTTGTCACAATGAAGTTTCACACTTTGGAAGTCATTAGGATAAAGAAATGGAATTTCTTCTGTAAATATTGGATATAAAACTTTCTCTTTATAGTACATTGATTGAGTTTATCATTTTTTCCCTGTTCTTCTCATTTTTAATTTCCCATTTTAAGAAAATTCCTTGATAATCATAAACCTGTTACTGAAACTTTCTTTGAATTGATGGAACCTGTTTTGTATATATTTTCATCTTTGTTTTTGGTAATAAATAGAACTTTTTTTGTTGCATTCATTTAGGTAAACCCTTGTTTTATCAAAGGCCACAATGTAATATCATTTTTCTCCCGCTAAATAGTTTTCATACAGGGTTCTGCAAATTGTTCTGCGTTGAGCCAGATGTCTAAGCAAAAGCTGGTGAACATTATGTTTTGTAGCTTTTTTTAAGTTGTAAATCTTGGTTTATTATTTTATTTATTGTTGAGGTATTTAAAGACTTTGCTATTAATTTTTGCATTGGTAAATTTTGTCTTGTTACCTTTGATTTAACTTTAGAAACATTAGAAATAGTATGCAGCTTTTTTGGGTATTCGTTTGAAGTCTGCTTTCTATGTAGAAGTACTGACATTTTTTCCCCTTTCCAATTAATAATGCTCTTATTTTGCACTTAAAAATTTTAATATCATTCATTTCACAATGTTTTTAAATTATAGAATGGGAATATTTCTCTTTGGAAAGCACAAAAAACATAACTTTGAATCCACAGCTTGTTCACATGCAGGATTTTGAGAGGGGGAGAAGAAAATTAAAAGTAGCAGACAGCATTTCTTATTTCAAATAATAAGCAGTTGCTACAAATTTTTACTCCAAAATATTTGTCATTTTAAAATTCTTTATTGAAATCCTTCTAAAAATGTTTAAACACCCTCTCTACTTAATTCTAAAATGAACTTTTTTTTTGTTTTCTTTTCCCCAATTAAGATAATTATACTGTAGTAACTATACATTCTGGAAAAAAAAAAAAAAAAAAACTACATATTTAGAAAAATTATTTGCCAGTCCTGTATCTTAAAATGCAAATAATGAAAAAACCACAGCCAATAAACATACAGATGATATAAATATAGTAATATGAGAAGTAAGTGTACTCTGTGTCGAAAAACATGCACAACTGGAAATGTTGTTCTATTGTGGCAAAATTTGACATGAGCAATGACACAAAATAGTGATAAGGAGTGATTAAAATTGATTAGAAATCTCACTATTTATGAACAAATATTTTTTCACAGCCTTTCCATGTTATTATAATGTGTAGAAGTTATTTGCTTTAACATGGATTTGTATAAACATTGCTGCCACGTATTCTGCAACTTCTTAATCAATTCATGCATGTTGTGTGATTACTGTAATTAATATTATAACATATGTTATACAAGTTTGATTGGAAAAGATATGGAAATCTGATAAATTAAAGAATTATGACAATCTGCACAGATATTTCCTGGAAAATTCCAGTTTGGGCTCAATCCAGTATCTTGTTGAAAGATTGCCTCTAATAAATGCAACAGCATGGGAGTACAGCAGATCGTAGGATATTACTAACAGATTGCCAGGGATTTAAGGCCTGAAATAGATCGTTGAAAATGGCCAGGTATAACAGGCAGTAAGTCTCAATCAATAAGGTAACACATCATATGATGGGCATATGTCCTTTCACTGTGCTAGTGAGAAGTAGCCATGTCTGCATCACATATAAATTCTTTAACTATCATTGTCAAGTAAAAGCTACAATATATTGCAAAACATTGTGCGATTCCAATTAAGTGCCTTTTGAAGCTTCACAGCTATGGTATTCAGAGTAAGTGTTACTGTGGACAAAATTTGAGCCCAGATATCACTGTTGATGCTAACAATGGAGTCCAGCCTCTAGCAGTTTCGTTGCAATAGTGCATCATGACACTGTAAGTCCAGGAGATATGGGTAAGTAGTTTTGAATAACAAATAATGCAGTTGCCAATGTACTTATGACAGATTTTTGTGCAATTCCGCTGAGAGGTTGTGTGAAGCCTACTACAATCCTCCTGATAGTTACTGATTCTTCGCTGGGAACTGTCAGCAGTAAAATTTTTTCACTGTATCATTGAGTTGACCCTCATGTTAAGTGACTTATCAATACAATCAAATTGCTTTTGTGAAGGTATTGATATGGCTGCAGTTAAAATTGATCATTTTGTTTTACCATTATCGGATGTTTCATTTAGGCATCCTCATTTTCTAATGCAAACAAAATTACTCTATTAGCAGTCATAATATATGTAACAAATAACAATATATGCTACTGCTTGCTGTTGCTTATCTCATTGCTTGTGCTTAAAGGTATGATTTCCATGCACAAAGAATTAAAGTTTACTGCTTACTCTTATGTTGATAAATAATATACAGTTAAAATGTTGAAAGGTACATGAAAAATGCAATTATAAATGGTTCATTGGTTTTTGATACCATTTCTGTATTTATTTATATATATATTTTTTCTTTTATAACAGGCTTGGAATGTTTTTATGTTTTGTAAGAGGAATAAATGTAATTTGCAATGTAAAAAATATAACAATTGTATCCCCCCAATTTAAGTATTAGTAATAATTTGAAAAATAGTTATGTAATATCTGACAGTGTTTATTTTCTGTTCCAGCTTTAATAACTTAGTAGCTAAATTAATGGGGCCTCTGGCAATGTATCCGCCAACAGAAGATAATTATGGTTATGATGCTTGTTCTATTTTATGCCTGAAAACCTCTCCGACTTGTCTTGTTATTGCAACTACTGTTGGTATATTATATCACTGCCTGGTATTAGAAAATGATAATTATTCTAACAAGGTGCATCAGGTAATTAACCAATATTATGTCTGATTACTATGTTACCATTAAAAAATCTGCAGTAAAATTTCCCATTTATTTCTGGGGAAGTTGTTTATTATGAAACAACTTCTAGTTCAAGTATAATTAGGGAAAAAAGTGTGATATCTGAAATGCAATCAACTCTGTTTAATTGAGCAGCCTAGTGATATTAGAACTATAATATTTCAGCTGAATTATGAGGCTACTTTAATTACCTGAAATTTCATTATAAATTTTGGTCATTTCATTTAAAATGGTCAGTTTTTTTTTAATTATAAATAATTCATTTGCGTGAACTGTATAACAAAGGACTGACTATATATTTAGGAATGTAAATAAATTTTTCACTTTTTGATCTTTTAAAATTATTATTTTAAAATGCTACTGTATACAATAATCCTTTTATGTGACAATTTTTTGCAAAGCTTTAAGCTTAAATAATAGTTTTTAAAGATATTTGGTATTTAAACATTTAAATATGTAAAACAAGCCGTTACTTACAAGATCATACATGACATGCAATGCACTGAAAATTGCACATACAATTTTTAATGTGCATATGTTATAGAAATGTTGGAAGTTGGTTTTGAAATACTGAATGGAAAATGCATGGCTAGACAGTATGCAGAACACGTTCAGTATATCCACTTTTTGGTGTCTAGTATCTTCAAGGTTCCTCAGTTTGTGTTAACTTTACAACACAATTATAATTCATTTGTCATTTCTCAAAAGAAATTCATTAGCATGCACAATTATGCTTATTTGCTAATTTTTGGTGGTAGACTTTCTTCCTCCTATATCTCTTATATAAAAAAAATTACATATAAAAAAAATCTTGGAGTTAAATATTAAAACTGTGTGATATATTAGGAAGGTCACACTGAAAGCATTCTGAATATCAGTGGATATCTCACCACTAGAGATATCAGACAATACATTGTGCTGGTAGGCCTTTATTCAAATTACATTATTATTTACATCATGATCTTTATTTAAATTAATAGACAATTCATGTCATAAATCACAAACTTAAGGGTCTGCTTCCAAGTGATTATATTCCAAGAAAGTAGTGTGTAATCTCTTATATTATAATATCTTGAGATACATCCACAGGACATCTTGCCTAAGTAATGCACATTCCTATAAATTTATAAACAATTTTTTAAATACATATTTATGTATCATCTTGAAGGCATTCCTTAAAAGAGTTATTGTCTGTTAGTTTTGATACCTTGTATTATTTCCAACTAACATTTGAGTAAGCAGAATCAGTTCAAGCCTCTGTTAATGGATTGTTTTCTTTAACTTCTTACATGAAATATATCTGTATTTGATAAATACACTTTCTAGCAGCCTTTGAAATAATTTAGGAAAGTTCTAATATTTCAATAATTGTAATCCTTGTTTTGATTTAATGTTTTCAACAATTTTATGATCTTAGTACCCTTCATTTTCATTTTGACATTTGGTATTATTGTCAAAGATTTTAAGTTCTTAATTCTTTGCTTCAGTGTTATGAAGTTGTTTTTTATTCTCTTACACATTTCTAGCAGTTTTGTCAATTAAGTGTAAAATCACAGTAAGAACAAACAGCTCTTTATCTGTCATACGATTTTTTGGGAGGATGTGTTAACTATGTGTAATGAAATATATCATTTAAGCATGTTTACTATTATATTAAGTTTCATGGACTTTCTTCAAGTGCGTGTAAAATTTATTTCACCACTAGAGTGTAACTAGAGATGGATTTATGGAGTTGTGTAAGTTAGAATCGCAAGGAGTTCTGAATTCCAAAGATTTTCCAACGGTTTCTGTATTAAAAGAAGCAGGAAACATGTTCTATCTTAAAATGAGGGCCACCTCAGTCAGAAATTCAGTTTGGTTGTTCTTAATATGTAAATGGGCCACTAAGTACAGCACCTTTGAAATGGGTTATGAATGAATTATTGTCAGGTTGAAATTCTGGATGGATATTTTTCAGATGCTTGCAACTATAAAGATGTATATGAATTGTGAGAATTAAAAAAAAATATTTTTAAACTTTTTCTGTAACTCTACCATAACCAACTCTAAAAATTTAGAAGTTGTTTATGTATTCTAATTGCACAGTAACCAATAATATTGTCTTTGCGACTTCATGGTTTATCTTATTTTCCAATAATCAGCTTAGTCACTTTTTAGCTTGTTTAGTGTAACATTATTATGCATTTCATGTTTTTGAAATCAAAATTTACATAATTTTAATGTAGAGATTAAGTGCCTGAAGGGGTATAACAAATTAAAACTCTTTTGTCAACATTACTATCAGGAGCAAAGTTTAGGAATTTTATAGTTTCTTTGATAGACATTCTTTGCATTTAAAATGTCAAGTAAAATTGCTCATTTAAAATGTCAATTGTTTTTATGTAAATGAAATGTGGTAGAATATTCTAGTATGGTTTAAAAATTTTTTTATTTGAAGTGATTATTATTATTTCTCATAGCAAGGCAACCTTTGTATTAATTCTATGCTTGCATATTAAGTGATCTTTCTCAATAATCTATCTGTGATTTTACAGCTTAAAAATTCTGGCAACCCTTTAAAACCACCTTTAAAAAAAAAATACCACCTTTTAAAAAAAAAAAAAAAATCCATATGATATAGCCAAGCAGGAGTTTGAGGCCTAACATCAATAAATAAGTATTTTGAATCAATGTAAATTTTGATTAATATTAAGTTTATGCCTTTAAATTGTATAATTTTTTTAGATTTTAAAAAAATATATATAGATTCCAAAAAAATATATATACCATTTTTAGATGCTAAAAAAATAAAAAATTCTTCATTCGTTATCTTAAATTCATTATCATTTAGTACAAGGTGTCTGAAATGGAACTATCATGCTACCAGATTAGAACCATCAAATGCTTTCATTTCTGTTGCAAAAAGTCAGGTACAGAATGTCACCAAATCATGTGTACAGGTTTAGGTACTAATGTATCATATGACACTGTGAAGGTTTGGTACCAAAATTTCAAAAAGAAGGACTATGACATTAATTTAGAAGTCAAACAACAAAAATCAGCATTATATTTTCAAATTTTCACGTACTAGTTTCGATGGTTTTACGGAACCATCGAAACTAGTCCTGTGAAAATTTGTAAATATAATGCTGATTTTTGTTGTTTGACTTCTAAATTAATATTTGTTCAGCGTGTTATTGTATCTTAATTAAGGACTATGACATTCAAGAAGCAGAGCACTCTGGCTGGCGTACTGATGTTGATGCAGTACACCTGCGAGAATTTGGGGAGCAAGATCATTATGAAACCACTCTTTCTAAGGAATTAGACATTAGTGCCATGCCCATTAATCGCGTTATGCATCGGCATAAACTTTACGTACAAGCTCAGTCGCTGGGTGCCGCATGAGCTGACTGAAGCAGATAAGGGCCTGCACTAATCTGCTCGAATATCAATGCAAGGACAAAATTATACATCACTCGTGATAAAAAGTGAATTTACTTCAACAACACAGGCCGAAAAGTGGGTAGCCAGCACCTGGTGAGCCTTTGGGCAGTGACGCAAAGTGCAGTTTGTCTAACAAAATGATCATGCTTTGTATATGGTGGGATTGCTGTGGTATTATCCACAAAGAGTATCTGGAAAAGGTAAAACTCTTGACAGTAAGGTGTACAAAGAGATGCTAGTCCATGTTGACGCTGTTATCAAGGCAAAATGTCGAACTGGGTTCGGACACAAAAAGGTAATGCTCCAGTAAGATAATGCAAGATCACATGTCTGCTTTCACTGGCTGGACTCGATGCAGACTCGGATGGGATTTTTTGCCACACCTGCCATATAGGTCCAACATAGCTCTTTTGGACTTCTACTTTTTTTCACATGCGAAGCTACATCTTGCTGGTACTATCTTCCACTCTGCACAGGACATCCAAAATGAGGTTTGGACTCACGGCCGCCAAGTTTCTGGTCCAAAGGCTTTGAAAACTGCCAAAACGTTGGCAGAAAATCATAGATTTCGGTGGTGATTACTACCCGCACTAAAGATACTGCTTTCATGTTTTTTACCTAATTTTATAAGAACATTTTTTAGCAGAAAACTTTCGCTACAACCAGATATTTTTAAAATACACTTGTATGATATTTTCTCTTTCTTACTGTGTACATTCATGGGGTAATAAGATGCACGTTCAGCTACCTGTGAGAAAGGTCTATATCAATATTAAGTTTTATTTGGCAGTTTAAAAAAAAAGAAAATTCATCTAAAAACACAGTTATAATTCAGAATGATTGGTGTGTGTGTGTGGATTAATTGTTTCAATTCAATCCGTTCCTACCTGTATGTATAAAATTTTGAACTGATCTGTCTTCTGGTGTACTTAAGTATATATATTGTAAAGCAATTAACTGTTTAGTTCTTATTTATTTGCTTTTATGAAATGTTAGATAGTAGAGAATGAAATTTATATTGATATAAAATCTTATTTTCATATTAAATTGTTAACAACTGAAGCTTTTGTTTTTATTTTATAATTATATTTAATTGTAAAATTCGTTTCTTTTACAGCCAGATGTAACTTGGGAGTATGAGCCTCCTATTAAACATGATGTGGCTTTATATGTTTTTGAAAGTATAGAACTTCCATTGTCTTTAACTGGAGATCAAGATGATGTGTACAGTCATCCTATAAGATTATATGAAGGTATAGTGATTCAAAATTATTATTTAAATTATTATATATATATATATATTGTTGCGTTTTCACGGGTTCGTGGATTTGAGAGTAATCGATGAAAACACGATGCAGAACAATAAAAAGCACAATTTATTTACAGGAATCACTATTTACAGCACAGTTCCAAAATCACCTTTAAAAGCGTCGAAAATCTACAATAAAGACGCTGAAACAATCAGCAACACAGCTTCAGGCTGTAACTGTACAGGTAGCTTCACGGCAAAACTAAACTTCTAATAAACACCGTGGAACAATCACCAATACACTGTCAAGCTATACTGTAAAGATAGCTTCACGGCAAAGCACTATCTCGATTGCTTTCCGTTCACAAAACTCTCGCGTAGCAGCTATTCTCACAACTAATCACACTGCTCTCAACACTGCACAATTTCGCAACTTACTTCGCAACTAACTCGCAACAACGCAAGGGTTTATATAGTTTTTCTTTAAGTTCGACACGTTTCGAGAACTATCTCGACAGGAAGTTATTCTAGAAGCTTCCCGATTGGACCATGGGATATCGCCTATTTGGTCGCCAAATGGGCGATAAAGTCGCCAATCTGGCAACCCTGCCATACACTATTTTATGGCAACCCTAGTGCTAACCCGGAAAGCTTACATACAGGCGCAACCGCCAAATTTTTCGTAACACTGCCCCCTCCCAAGGACTGCACGTCCCGGGCAGTACAATCCCTGGTTGGGAACCAAAAAGAAATAATCGAAAAGCTACAAAACAAATAAATTACAATAATAACAAAATTTGCAAATATTTACAGTATTTACAAATAACAAAAACATTTACACTAATTACAAAGATCTATATACAAGCAACTAGGCATACGTCCTACAATTAAACATAAAATCATTACGAAATACGGGGTACCCATAACAAAAATAACTCTCACTAATTACTATGGAAACAAATATTTACATTATCTACAAATTATATACACAAGTTAAACACATAACAATTTTAAACTATACTACTAAAGTTCAGAATGGATTTTAGTCTTAGGCTTTTCACTAAGTTATACCCGGGTCAAATACTTTTCCACGGCAGTTCTCAGATATATTTCTGTTTTTCATATCACAGTCTGAAGATTCAGTCCTTTCAGACTTCTCGTGCACAGGAAGATCTGAAACAGTTCGTTCACCACTCTGTAGTTTATTCGCACCGTGTGTGCAGTTCACCTCGATACTCACAGCAGGAGGTACATGCTTATTTACCTCTATTTCCTGAAAGCGAGTTCCAATGTTTACACCAGGACCATGAATAGAATCCGATCCTTCACAAGCAGAAGTATCCAGGTTTAGAATCGAGTCCATGTCTACACAATCTTCATTAAAAGACAGACACACAGTTTGCGAAGTAGGTAAGTTTTCTTGCAATACTGGATCACTCTGCGTAGGCTGTACATCAGCTTCTTCCATCTCAGAGTCACATGAATTTTCAGATGGTTCAATACTTGCTAACTGCGACTTCATAACCTCACTATCAGTTTCTATGATCTCAACAGTCGCATTTTCATTTTCTTCTGTCTCTACTTCAGGCACTTGAGAATCAAAAGCTTCTTTCCCGTCTTTTATTTCTTCATGTTTTCGTTCTTTTTCTTTCATCCCGTTAGATGTTTCATCCATAATTTCTGGATCTTTCTCAAACACTCCACCAGCTACTTCCTCCGTTTCTTCATCCTCTGACTCTTCAGATGCCACTTTGATTTCCGCATCTTCTTTTATGGCTCCAGTTTCTTCTGCAAGCTCCTCTTTCATCTGTTGGAGTTGCTCTCGTACCTTTTCTCGGCCGACTTTCCTCTTTTCGCGCTCGGCCTTCATCTCGGCTATCATCTCTTCATAGCCAGCTTTTATCTCTTGTTTCATCTCTTCATATCTGGCGTTCATCTTTTCTTGTTCGGCTTTCATGTCTTGTTTCATCTCTTCTTGTCTAGCGTCCATCTTTTCTTGTCCGGCTTTCAGAGCTGCTAACATGTCCATCAAAGCTCTCATTTCCTCGGCCTTCATTTTCTCCTGTAGACGGATGACTGGCATTCACTCTCAAATCCCACTTCTGACACCAGTTGTTGCGTTTTCACGGGTTCGTGGATTTGAGAGTAATCGATGAAAACACGATGCAGAACAATAAAAAGCACAATTTATTGACAGGAATCACTATTTACAGCACAGTTCCAAAATCACCTTTAAAAGCGTCGAAAATCTACAATAAAGACGCTGAAACAATCAGCAACACAGCTTCAGGCTGTAACTGTACAGGTAGCTTCACGGCAAAACTAAACTTCTAATAAACACCGTGGAACAATCACCAATACACTGTCAAGCTATACTGTAAAGATAGCTTCACGGCAAAGCACTATCTCGGAAGTTATTCTAGAAGCTTCCCGATTGGACCATGGGATATCGCCTATTTGGTCGCCAAATGGGCGATAAAGGCGCCAATCTGGCAACCCTGCCATACACTATTTTATGGCAACCCTAGTGCTATGCCGGAAAGCTTACATACAGGCGCAACCGCCGAATTTTTCGTAACAATATATATTAATTAAACATTTTATGTTATATTTTATTTTTTAAATTTTTGGTAATGTAAAAAACAAAATAAAGCACCCGGCCATTAGAAAAAAAAGTTTAATTTCTCTCTAACAGTTTAAATTGTGCATTTATATTTTATCTTGGATGATAAATCATGTTAATAATAACTTGGAAATTTTTACTGTCTTTTTGTTGTGCTTATTTAAGATAAAAATTGAACAATTTTATATATTTTCTTTAGCATCTAAAAGTATGATATGAAGAATTAATAATAAATGAGAAAGTATTTGGTTACTTACGTATTAGTGCAACCAACTTAGAAGTCCCCAAATTTTCAGAATGCACCCAACTATGTGCATAACGATTCTTCAGAAAATGATGCATGCAATAGTTCATCATCCATTTTTGCCAACAATTTGGCCATTTTTGTTCAAGTTCTTTTTAATGTATTTGAAAAGTTTTTGTAGAAAATGCAGTGATATATTTTGTGTCAAACTCAGTTTTAAAATATTCGCTTGTGGCATTTGCCTACTTTGTGGTACAATTTCTAAAAAATACAGTATTTTTTAAATTTGTTATTATTATTATTATTATTTGTGTGTGTGTGGAATTACTAAAGGAAGCAATTGCTTTGAGTCTATTCTTAAAACAACTGCTTTGAAATTTGGATCAAAAGAGGAGGAGAAGGGAGAAAAAAAGTTTTGTTAAGGAGGATTGTTAATTGATATTGGGGATAAATTATAATGTAATTTGTAGTATATATTAATATGTACACTGCGGGGGGGCAGTTCTATATATCCCGTTCTACTGGGCTGATTGATGAAATTCAACTTGTGTTTTTCATGTCTCAAAAGCACAATTTAGGATATGTGTTAGATTTATATATAGCATTGTTCTAACATAGGCATTTTGACGCAAAATTGTACTTTTTCTGACATATTATGCCCTTTTTTTTTATATTTTGATTCTACAACTCAAATTATGCCAAACTGCCAAGTTTTGTAAAAATCAGATGAGTAGTTTTTAAAAAATTAGCTCCCAAAACTTTAACTCCACCATGTTGATATTTATTTATTAATATCTCTTTTTTATTAAACTTTTTTATTTTTCCTTTCACATTCCAAAATTTAGGTTCATTCGAAATAAAATGCAACCATTTTTAATGATTTATTTTTTAAATTATTTTTATAAATTTTTCGGAAAACATTTTGAATTGTAACCTATAAAATTTTTACCATCATCTTAAAGTAGATGCATTTCTAAGCATACCTTGCAAAAAATTAAGGTTTTCATTGAAAAATTTCCTAAGATATATGTGATTTTACATTTTGGCACGTTTTGAAATTTGGCATATTTAATATAAGCGAAAACAACAAAAGGAATGATGGACCTTTTTCCTCTTGTGTATCAATGAAAAAAAAAAGGAAAGTAAGTAGGTTACTATAAATTAAGAATTCTGCCAAGTGAATTATTCTTGGTTCAAACTGAAAAGAATGCACCAAAATAAATTTTTGAATTTCTCCATAAATTTCTGACAAAAAGTGCAAAGTTTAATATGTAGGCATAATTTGAGTCGTAGAATCGAAATATGGAAAAAAATATATTATTTCAGAAAAATCTGATTTTGTGTCAAAATACCTAAGTTAGAATAATGCTATATATAAATCTAATATATATCCCAAGTCACGCTTTCAAGACATGAAAAACGGAATTTAAATTTCGTCAATCGGCCTAGTAGAACGGGAGGTACAGAATTGTCCTCTTTTTTTTTTTTTTTTTTTTTTCCTTTTTTTTTTTTTTTTTTTTTTTGTGCAGTGTGTGTACATATGTCATAATTTTTTTCAGAATTGTGAGTCAACATTCTTTTCTTCCCAAATAAAACCTCAAACTGAGCCAAGGCAGTTATACTTACATGCAAATACCAATATTTGTGCATCCGTTTAATTACTTTTCTTAAATTAGTTGTCTTTTGCATTTCTGGTATTCTTTTTCACACCCTACTCCAAATGTGTCTTTTAGGCATACCACTAATAAGTATATTGGATAAATTAAAATACTGTGATTTTGAATTTCATGTGAAATATTATGTTGAGCAACAAGTCAACTGTGCACACACAAAGATTCAAACTGTTAAACAATCTTTATTAAAATGGTCGAAATGATTCTTTCCTTCTGCATTCACAATAATTTTTCTTGGCATTTTAATGATGGATAGTAAAATGTTTTTCATATAGACAATAAATTTCACCTCTTCTATGGCATTACTCTTAAGTATCTGTTTTGCTGTTGTCTTATTTTTCAAAATACTTCATTCTTGAGAAACATCTATGATGTTTTGTTATAAATTCTGTTGGTACAGTGTTTTCATAAGAAGCTATTAAATTAATTTTACTGAACATTTAAATAAACGTAATAAACTAGTTAGTGATAAGTTAATTTTAATAAACCAGTCGGGGGGGAACAGCTTTTTTTGTTACTTACTAGTTATTTAGCATGTGCAGGTACATTGCCAAAAGTACCACCTGTGACTCTGATTTTCGCAAACTGTCAGTAGTCCTAGAAGCTATTTTGGACTGTTCTGCCTAGATGAAATTTTCTTTTCTTTTCTTGTTAATGTTCTCACTTTTTTGGGGGGTAGAGGGTTGGCACCCCCCCCCTTTTTTTTAAATGCTAGCTTTCATTCTGAGACTGGCATTCACTGGCAAATGATGGAATGAAATGAATGGAAAATGGAAGAACAAGTAGCAACTTAGTGGAGCTCATCATTGCTTGTCATCTTACCTATCAGAGTTTGTATGAAAACAGAGAATAACAATCTGTTAGATGCCATTTTGAATGCAAATGCCAAAGAGTATCTGATGAAAATTTTGCCAATAGAAGGTTTGCTACATGCTAAATTTGCATAGAAGATTTGCTATGTGTGGGTTAACTCACAAGTATGCATATTTTCAAATTTGCTTTCTAAAGCTTATTCACAATTTTTGTTTTCAAAGTGTATTCTCATTCTAAGGACTGAAGAAACCCTTACAAGTTACCCTATTACCCAATTCTGACTCTTTGAGCAAATTAGCATTGTCACATTCCAAACTGTAGTGTATAAAATAAAAACCAAAGTATTCATTATTGCAACTTTAGAACTTCACAGAACTAAAAAATTATCCATTTATATGTGCAAGAAGTAGATTTGAATCAAATATTTACGCCGAATAACATGCAAAATTAATAATGTGGTAAATTGTTTTCATTCATTAAATGGTGAGTACTTACCAGTTAAGTATTACTAACTCTTGACAAGCTGTTAAATAACATACACATCTGCAACCACAAAAAAAATTAGAAAATATAATAATTCATTTTTCATTTTAATGTTTGTAGTTTTTCAAGACCAGCATTAATAGTTCAGTGCAATTTTTCAGTAGTACTGCTATAATACTATAAATGTTCTGTGAACAAAAACTAGTTCTGTGTTTATAAAATATGCATGTAATAATTTAAAAGTTGTTGACATGGAGAGGCATAAAGTAGCAGTTGCATTAAACATTTTAGACCAATTTTTAATATTTCTGGATTTTTGATGATAAACATTTTTGATGAATCCTGATAATCTGGTCGTAAGGATGCCCATTCTTGAATGAATTGTACATTTTCCCAAGAAATTGTAGTAAGAAGTAGTAGTCTAGCTAAACAGAGTCTAGCTAGACAGACAAGCAGAGAGAGAATGTGATGTGTTCAAGATGAAATCCCAATCCACAATGATTTGATGTTGACTTAGCTTTGTCCCTATTCAATAATAATAAGCTCCATTTCTCAAATTTGAATTTTTATTGGCTGAAACATTATACAAGAATCATATGATTTGGATAAATTTTGAAATTCCAATTTTAGAATGATTTGTTATAAGCAGTTACTATTTTTAAGATGGAAAGGTGAAATTACCAAATTTATTTTACCAAAAGTTATTGCAAATTAAAAGTTTGATTTTGCTTATTATTCAATATTATTAAATTTGCAATCATTGTAACTTTTCTATGTACAGGGTTATCCAAATTAAACTTTCCCATCTCAGTGGCATGTGTAGAGTGTTGTATGGGACATAATGTGATGAAATTTTAAAAACAGACGCTTCAGATCATGCGCTCGAGATTTATTAAACAAAAAAAAATTAGTACGAGAAGTTGTCGATAGGTGGCGCTGTAACACTAGTAATGTGCATGTTGCAGCAATGTGATTTGCAGAAATAAAGCTTCTCAGCAATGTATTCAAAAGACAAGCCCTACAAAAGTGGAAGACAGGCCTTGCACAGGCAGTTGTTTCCAGCTCGCTGATGTACAATGGCGACTTTGAAAGACAAAGCTCTGTTAGTGAAACTTTTCTACCAGAATGACGAGAACTCGTTTGGTGCGATAAGAGCATTCCGTCGGCTGAAGATCTTACGCCGAGGACCAATGACACCACGCGCTCTACGAGACATGATGAAGAAGTTCAAAAGAACGGGACAGCTGGGAATTTTACCAGGTAGAGGATGACAGGTTGTGGAATATGCACGCGTAAAAGATGTTGCTTTGGCGGTCGTGAACCCCACTAGCCAATCGCCATATGGTGTTGTCAGTGTGCCAACTGTTTCTCGTGCTGTTGCTATGCCCTATATGACCGTCTGGCGTGTGATGCGTCGAATCCTCGGTTATTTTCCTTACAAAATCCATAGTCATCATCAGCTGTTTGACGGGGATCCTTTAGTTCGGGAAACATTTGCGTTGTAGTTCCTTGCCAGAATGAAAGTCGATGCTGCTTGGCCGTGGAACATCCTTTGGACGGATGAGGACCATTTTCACCTGAATGGTCAAGTGAATACGCACAACGGCCGTGGAACATCCTTTGGACGGATGAGGCCCATTTTCACCTGAATGGTCAAGTGAATACCCATAATTGCCGCATTTGGGCAAATGAAAACCCGCGTGCAGTCCATCAAGTGCCCTTGAACCCTCCAAAGGTTACTGTATGGTGCGGTTTCACTGCAACATTCGTCATTGGGCCTTATTTTTTTGAAGAGGTGACCTCCAACAGAGTTCAAAACCTCTGTCACAGGAAAACGGTATCAGGACATGTTGACAACATTTGTGATCCCTGAACTGCAACAACATGGCCGCCTCCAGGATGCTATATTTATACAGGATGGTGCACCTCCCCATATTCTTCGTGGCGTTCAACAGGTGTTACGGGAAACTTTTACCGATGCACATGTGATCAGCCGCTGTTTCCTTGCAGCTTGGCCTCCCTGCTCGCCTGATCTCACGCCATGTGACTTTTGGTTATGGGGATTCTTAAAGGTTCGGATGTACCGAGAACACCCGGCAACCTTGGCACATCTGAAAGACGCAATTATTCGGCATGTTTGTGGAATTAATGTGGACTTACTGCGTTCCGCTGTGGAACACACTGCTTTGCGAATGGAAAGAGTTGTGGAAAACCATGGCACACATATAGAACATCTGTAGAATGTCTTGTTGATCTGCAGCGCCACCTATCGGCAACTTCTTGTACTAATTTTTTTTGTTTAATAAATCTCGAGCGCATGATCTGAAGTGTCTGTTTTAAAAATTTCATCACATTATGACCCATACAACACTCTGCACAGGCCTCTGAGTTGGGGAAATTTAATTTGAATAACCCTGTACTAAGTATATAGTCATTTATATTAAGTATTAAAATCAGAACAGAAGACTTATAAATATTCAATGATGGCTAGCTAACATATAGAGGTAGACAGCAATAATTAGAATATAAACAAAACCAGCTAGAAGTCCGGCTATGGGAAATGCGATAAGTTGTGACATCATACATTGGCTTCATTTTCATTGCATGGGACATATGGGGCAGGCTTACTCCATTTATTCTAACTTGCTTGATCTCATTACTGTCTTATATGCAATTTGTAATTGTAGTACCTATCATTTATAAACTGCATTTGTTAATTATAACCAAATTTGTTCTCAGGTAAGTATATAACATTTTCTAAGTATTGGATAATTCAGTAGTGGGCTCGAAGGATAATAAAAACAATTTTCTTTTAGTTGTAATTTAGTTCATGATGCATAAATGGCTAAAAAAATACCCAATGTTCACAAGAGAATGGCAGTGAAAATGGGAATGATGGACCAGCATCTAATAAACTTAGAAAAACTATTAACGAAAATTCAAACAAAAAGGAATCTACTGGCTCTATTTCTAATAAAAAATTGAGAAAATATCAAGAAAAGTTTATTAAATACCGTTTTACATGCTGCACTGTCGATGGAAATGAATATTCATTGTGTGTTAACTGCAGTGAAAAATTCGCGTAGGAAAGCATGAAGCCTGCTAAATTAAAAAGATGTTTAGAAACTAAACATAAGTATTTAGTAAATAAATCTGAAGAATTTTTTAAGAAATGAACTGAAAGCATGAAAAATTAAAATATATTTTTGAAAAATATACAACAGTTTCTGAGGAGGCGTTACAAGCATCCTTAGAAGTTTGATGTTTAATTGTGAAAAATTTAAAACCGTAGAATTGGAGAGTTACTCCTTCTTCCTTTGACTATAAAAATGACGTCAATTATACAGGGATAAAAATATGGTAATGATTGATAAACAAAAGCATTATCAAGAGATACTGTTTCTCAGTCAATTTCTACTATATCACGTAATATGGGAACAATTTTGTTAAAACAAATACAAAACTCTTTTGTCTTTGATATACAACTTGATGAAACTAGTGATAGTACTAAAATGTCTTAATTAGTTGTTTGTATGAGATATGTTTTTGAAGAATAACATAGTAGATTTTTTTATGTTGTAAAAATTTGAAGGGAAAACCACTGGAGCAAAAATAATTTTGTGCACTGGAGCAATTGTGTACAATTCCAGGTAACCTCTAGTTCATATTCAGGCCACTATGATGGCCCAACGATACGTGAATGATCTACTACAACCGGTGACACTTTCCTACCTTCAAGGAGTGCCCAATGACCTTAAGCAGCAGGATAACGACTGACCACACACTGCTCGCATCAGCCAGTGTGCTCTGCAAGATGTACAGGTGCTTCCATGGTGACCGTTCTCTCAGCAGTCAAACACATTTTGGATGTGATTGGATGCCATTTGCAGACCTTGCCATTGCTTCTTTCAGAAGATGAACTATGGAAAATGGTTGACAAGGAATAGCTATTCCTCAGGACATCATTTGTAGTCTCCTTGACTTTGTACCTAGATGTGTTGATTCGTGTGCTGTCCGTTCTGCAGCCTACTGAGCTGACGCTGTTCTTGCTCTGTACTATGTATATCATTTCAAAATCATTTATTGTTCATTGCCATTTGCTGACTTTCATCACTTTCTGGCCACTCCTTGGTGTTGCATTTTCAATTGGGTAGGTAAACATTTTTGAAAACTTAATGATTTAAATTTAAGTCTACTGGGAGAAAGTAAAAACATTTTAATACTGAGCTTCAAAATTGAAGTTTTTAAAACCAAGCTAAAGCTTTGCCAAAGAGAATTGAACAAAAACAACACAGATATATTTCCATGCTTTTCAGAATTTACTAAAGAAAGTAATAAATATTTTTTCTTATTTAAAAACATGATTTCTCAACATATGATAAAAGTGAAGAAAACTTTTCGAAAAGGTTAAAAAAATGAACCAATAAGGAATTAGTTAGATCAGTGACCCATTTTCCTTTGATATTTTCAATTCCAGTGTCCCCTTAAATGAAAGTGAACAATTAATTGATATTTCAAGCAATGAAATACTGTTCAATTTAAGTCTCTGACTTGCCAAAAATTTTGGTTATCAATTGGAAATGAGTATGCCATTTTAAAGAAAAAGGCAGTCAATATTTTGAATCAGTTAACATCAACCTACTTAATTTTTTTTTCAAAATTAGTAGCAATTAAAACAAAATGTCTCAATTAAATTAATCTCAATTAAACCCAGAGGATGACTTATGGCTTTCAATTTCCAACACAGAAGCAATATCAGGAGCTCTTTGTAGGTGCATACCTCAAACTGAATTCTTATTTTTTTAAAAGTATTTTTCATTATTATTATTATTAAGTATTTATCATTATTATGTGATTATATATGCGTAAATAAAACCATTTTTGAAGAAAATGATGTAATTTATTTCACTTTAACTACACTGACGACTGAAAAAATGTTTATTTTCTACCAAGAGGTCACGACAAAAATTTATGCAAATGAGTTGCATTGTACATCAAAATAATTTGCGCATCACTATAAGGAATGACTGATTTGAAAATCAGTTTATTCTTGAGGTTCAGCAATATTTGAAATTGAATGATGCAAAAGTTGTTCTGATATATAGACAATGGATCGGATCATAATTCAGATAGTTTTAGTACAAGATAATGTCTCTATCTTATTCTTTCTTCCAAAGTGTGCATCCATCATTTGGTTAATGAATATCAGACTACTGCACATTCTGAAATGTATATATAAAATAGGAGATATTTTTAAAAAATTGGTATAATTTATGGCCAATTTACTGTTTTTCACTGATGATGGTGATTATGATGATAGCCGCAAATTCAAAGATTTCCATATATTAAAAGCAAATCGTGAAATTTTTTTAACAGAATTTTTAAAGAAATATGGAGAAGTGATAATGAATGAAGATGATATAACAGAAGTTTACCATTGCACTGACAATGCCTTAGTCATCTGTCAACTAACAAAGGCAAAATCTGTTGTATTATTATTATTATTTTTTTTTAAATTCAGAAAATATCACTATTGATAATGAAGGAAGTGACAGAGAGGCTGTTGAGAATGAAAAAATTGTGATTAGTGAGAATTTTCAACATATTTCTAATAATTAATAATTTAATTAATTTCTAATAAAATTTTTATTTAGTGAGAATTCTTGCCATGGCAATGAATTATAAGACTTGAACATTGGAACTTTAAAAAAGAAATTATGTCTGTCTATAAAATTTAAGAAAAGTATTAGTGCAAATGCGTAATAGCATAAACAATTTGCATTTTAAGAAATATTTAATAAAACAAACAAATAATTATTGAGCCTTTTTTGGGGGGGGGGTTAAATTTTGATTTCTTTAAGATAATAAATGCTTCATTCTTTCGTAAACAGCCATTTCATGTTTTTAATTTCTAATTCTTACATACCATCTTACTAGACTTAAACCAATGATCTAAAATCCAAAAGCTTTAGAAATCTGGCATCGCCGAAGTCATGATGATTCCATATCCAGACTTTATGTTACTGAACCCTTCACCTGTTATGTGTAATGAAACGTCACATGTGAATACGTTCGAAAAGTTCATTCAGTGTGCTATTTGTAGTTATTAAAGTATTGAACTATTTATATTAAATTATTCTTTGCAATTATTTTAAACATAGTTCAGTGCTTTGTGATTATCCGCACCCTCAGTTTTGACATTGAGTATGCACACAGTAAGAATTAAGTCATACATGTGCACACTGCATATGTGAATTTACATGCTTGTAGAGTTCCTTTATGTTAATTAAGCTATTAATGTTAATTATTTTAATATTTAGACCTTTACTATCACTTCTTTCCATTTCCTCATCTGAATGCAAATTAGCTCACATGTATTCAATGTGAGGTTTTTAGATTTTAAGACAGACCATGTTCTGCCTCTTGAAGCCACATTCCTAGGTTCCTAGGTCAAGATTTGTAGTCTTCAACCTTGCCTTATAATCATCAGAACTGAATCTCCACATCAGTTAGATTGTGAGCCAGCTTCGTGTTAAATTGATTTGTGTAGTCTTTGGGTACTAGATTACTTGGCCACAAGTGGTTGGCTGATTTGCAAGCACCAGCTGTGCCTTCTGTTCTTCTTAGTTTTAAATAAAAGAGTCTTTACTCTCTTCTCTAGTTTTAGTTGTTATTTTAGACTTAGTGATAATTCTTTTAATGTCTACTAAGAGTTTAGTCACTATTGATACTGCAAAGCATAGCAAACTTTATATGTGATTCAGTGTTCCCTTACAGTTTGCCACCTTTTCTTTGCACTGGTTGTACAAATGGAAATATCAGTGCTATAATTATAACTTTGAATGTTCCTGTTTCTTAGAAAATGTTTCTTCTTATTATTTATGAAGTAGTACCCATGAGCTGGAAAGATAGTAAACAAACATTTTTCACCAGTTCAGAATGTCAGCAATAAAAGATGACTTTTTGTTGGGCTGTGGGTAGTTAAAATAATATGCATAATTCTTTAGTATTATTTAATTTATTTTGTAGCATTAAAAAACATAATTTAAATTAATTTTATATTAGATTAGTAATTTCTCAGTGCTACTTGAAATGAATGAACTAATAGATTTGTAAAAGCCTGTAAGGTTTACTATACATTTTCTAACAGTTATTTTAAGTTTTGTATCTTTCCTATCTTATTCTAATTTCAGCTTACAATTTCCTGCCAGAATTATTAAGTCGTAACTTAACCAACTTCAAGAGAGAGAGTCTGATTTCCTGACTAGCACGCGTCCGCCTTCTGGCTACATCTCTCTTAGCTGTTACTACGCTCGGCCATATCTTAGGCCCTTGCTAGGCTTCGACGACTTAATTAATACTTAGGGGCCAACTAGTTAGATTTTGATAGCTTTGGCTATGTTCATTAAGAGCTGTAGTTAAGCTAGTTTTAGTTCAATTTATTAGTATGTAAGTTCAAGCCCGAGTGGCGGCTTTATTCTAAAGTTCCAAGTGAGAACTGATTGTAAATATACTGAATAATAAAGGGTTTTAAACCGTTCTCAAGTCTTATGTGTTCTGTTCACACTTAAGCGATCATTCGCTTGTTAAGTGTTTATGGGGTTAGGAGTTGAAACTAAGAAATAAAGAGTTAAACCCCACAAGCCTTATCCTTAAAAAATGTTTTAAACTGATATTTTGCATTTTATGTGACTTTTTAATTCCTTTATTAGAATTATATTTTAAAAAAAGTATGCATCTCGAATAAATATAATACTGATTTCCTTCATTAAAATTGTCCTGTATGGTGTTTCTGATTGTGCTGTGTGAAAGTTATGTATTTTTTTTAACCTGCTCCATATGATGCAAAAAACGTCCTTTTTTGATCTATTCCAAAATAAATTTTATATTTATAATTAAAATTTTGGCATGCGTTGAAAAAAAAATTTTTTTTAAGCTAATGAAGTTCTTATAGTATATTGCTTCTTTTAATGATCATAGTTAATTATTTTTTCAGATATTACATCACATACTAAATACCACTGCTCACATGTGTCTGGTTTACATTCAGTTGCAATGCCTTTCCTTCAGGCTGTGCAGGAGACTCTTGATTCAGGTTTATTTATTTATTTTTTGTTCTATTTATTGTATTCAATTTAAAAAAAAAGATGCATGTACATAACTTTCTTTATTGAATCACCTTCAACCAAAGGCATTTGGAATAACACCATAATGCCCAAAGAAATTAATTTAAATAATTTATTAAATAAAATGGTACTTGTTTTTTACAGATTCTATTTCATGATCCTATATCATTCATTCATTCATATGTGGATTTTTATTAACACTGCAATACTTTCAAAATGAACTTATTTTTGGTTTTTATATTTATTCTGTATAATATATATGAACATGGACTTTCATTAAAATTATTTCGAAAACTGCAATTGCTTTTAAATATATTTAAAAAAAAGGGGGGGAACATAAACAGAACTTCTGAATTAAGAATTTCATCAGAATCAGCCATGTGTTTGCATGTTGTTTAAATCAGAAGCCATGTATTTGTTCCATAGATTAATACTTTAAAATAATTTGTTAAACCATTTTATTATACTTTATTGTATTAAGTAAGCTAACTATTTTAAATAAACAGAAGTACTGAATGGTATATTTTCAACTTGGTAATTAAAGCAGATTATCTGCTATATGTGGATTCATGGATCTCTTGCATATAAAATAATACAAATCCACTTTCCGTAGAAAATCTTCTGTGTGGGTATAATTTTCAAGCACCAGCTGTGCCTTATGTTCTTCTTAGTTTTAAGTAAAAGGGTCTTTTACTCTCTTCTTTAGTTTCAGTTGTTATTTTAGACTTAACAATAATTCACTTAATGTCTACTAAGAGTTGAGTCACTATTGATATTGCAAAACATACCAAACTTTACATGCGAATCAGTGCTCCCCGCCAGTTCCCCCCCTTTTTTTGTCTTTGCACTGGTTGTACAAATGGAAATATTAGTGCTATAATTATAAATTTGAATGTTCCTGCTAATACAAATCCTTTTTCCGAAAAAAATCTTCTATGTTGGTATAATTTTCAAGCTAAATAATCTGTTCTTGAGATGTAATGTACTGAATTAATCTACTTTCCACCCAATATTATTGTTATTGAAAAATATAAAAGTGTGAGGGACATTTCATTACGTACAATGGAAAGCTATGATTATTAGTACATGAAATATTAAGCAAATGTGAATCAAGCTGACTGCATATACTTTCAAAATATTCTAACATGTTTTTAAAATGCAATCAGTAATTACCATTAATTTCCTAAAACTACAAATACAGCCTATTAAAAAGCTTCGAATTACTTAAGAAATAATTGACATGATTCTTTTTCGTTTCTGTATAGTGGATCATTTGTGATTTAATATTAACAATTGCAGAGAAATGAGTTGCTTTTATTTAGAGTGGATTTATTCACTTTTGTTGTCCAGCTGATTTCATTAAATACTTTTTTAATTATTTCTTCTCAAAACTTATTTTTTATGATAAACTTAACACGAGGGCATTTTAAAATGTATCCAGTCAAAGATGCACTACGAAAAAAAATTTTACACACCTGATTTGTTTGTCAGTTTCTAATTACCTTCGAAATTCACATATTGACTTTTGAAATGAGATAGCAAACTAAAGCATATTGAAATGGTGTATTTATCAACAAATTACTATAACGCTAATTCAACCATGTGATCAGTAGTTTCTTAGACCAATGAAATACAGTAGAATTCCCGAAATCCGCATTGCTTGGGACCAGAGGTTATGCGGATTTTAGGATTTTGACGATTTCAGGATAGAAAAACTATATCATAAGATTCAGACTAAAACTGAAAAATAAATAAGGCATATTAGATACGTTTAATTACATTATTATATACAATAATATACATTATGATATTAATTTATTATATGCATTAAATTATATATATATATATTATATTATATTAGTGATTACAGGAATATTTTAAAGCATTAAGGACATATACAATAAAGACATGTAAAAATAAGGGATATTAATGAAGCATAATTTTTTTCCCTTTTTCAAATATTTTTCTGATAGAGGTTTGTTTTAAAACTTTAGAGTGCTACAGAGTAAATTTTTTATTTTTGTAAATTCTATAGGGTCATAATCTCTTGCTCTGTGACAGAGTTCTGTTGTTCTAAATATTTTAGGTATTTTTCACCATGTTCTCACCCCTATCAAATTCACTGTGTTGATGTCGGAATCGTTTTCTTGCTGTGGTGAGTTCAAAACAAAGCCCAATGATTTCATCATAGGTTATCTGATATGCTGGTGTTGGCTCATCTGAACACATCATCCATATTAAAAACCTAACACAGAATCATTATTATTTGGTAATTATGATGTTATTATTGGATAAATATTTTTTCTTCGGTTTTTCATTTTCCATGTTGCGGTTTCTGGAACCTATAAATTGAATGTTTATATTTTGCAGATTGGCAAAATATAAACATTCATTTTATAACTCAATATTATTATATAACTATATATTATATATTCATTTTATAACTCAAATATTATTATTTGAGGCAATGCAGATTTCAGGAGTTGGCGGATTTTTGATATTTGACTGTACTATTATTGCTGTGTGGTAAGGTTGACTTAGTTTGTTATGGCAAAACATACTAAAGCTATCTGTCTGAGGGAAGGAATGCCTTTGTGGAGAACTCTCTAAGGAAAAACTGATTCATATACACATTACACATGGTAAAACCATGGGCATGCAGCCAGTCTGTTTGCCAGGATTCAAACGCAGTCTGAAACTACCAGTGTTCAGCAATTTTATTGCTCAGCCACTGGTGGGTCTCTGTGTGATAAACATTAGGGTCCTTTATAATATGACATGAAAGTAAATGCATATGAATTGACAAGGAAAACTAGCCTTTTGCACATGTTGTGTTTATCTAACCATTTAACAAATGAACCATTTAACAAATAAAGAAAAAACAACATCTCTAACTAATAAGAATTGCAAGAAATTCAATGCTTTGGGTGGATATTAATGACAGAAGAAGATATGTGCCAATCACTTTATAAGATAAATCCCAATACATTATATGGTAAATTTTCTGAAAATGAATGATGACAATGAAGTTAGTGCAATTGCCTACAAATGTTGAGATGTGGGATACCCTCTGAATATTAAGATTTGGGGTATAGCATTGGTCAAATAATTTCTAGAAACTTTATGAGTAGTTTATAAATGAATCTTTGTTCAGAAGACATTATGGCCAATTCTTAAACAAAATTTGCTTTTTTCTGATTAAAATCCTACAAAAATACCTATTAATATGTGTCTAGTTCTATTTATATTAAATCAGCTACATTCTGTTGCTATTTTGAAGGATATTTTTTTTCAACATTATCATCTCATCAATACTATTGTCAAAATAGCCGGAAACAAACATGACTACATTAAGTGGCACCTACTGTATTTATTTATTTTTACTGATTTTAAGTGGCATGTTTCTTGAAGTCAGAAAATGTGACAAAATTAAATCTTGAGAACTAAAGGTGTTATTTTCTTTTAGGAGAACTAGAAAAATTTCTTACTGAGCAACAGAAACAAGCATCTATTGTGGAACACATTCTTTGCACAAAACCATTTTCTCAGTTAGATCCAGTTCCTGTTCTAGGTCTTGATGTAACTGTTAGTGATGCTGCAGTTACTATGATTTGTCTGTTAGCATCTTGGGAGTTTGTTTGCCTTCCATTAGTGTAAGTACATTCTTTTGACATGGAAATAAACCTTTAAGTGTTTGCTCATAGTGCACTTCACCATTTGCCACTTGTTCAAGGAGATATAAATGCATGTACCATTCTGTCACAAGATAAGTTATCTGATCCAAACTTCACCCTGTAGGACAGATACTTTTACTGTTATTTGAGAATTTTATTGATAGATTTCTCTTTCCTTTAATCATCCTGTTATCATATCGCATCATAATATTATTTTATATCATATTTGATTAATGTTTTATATATAAGATTAAAGTAATTCTATATGAGTATTGTAAAATTATATATTTTTCATTTACATATACATTCTTTTTGAAGTAATAATGCTTAAGTTATTTAATTCTCAAAATTATTTTATGTAAAATTAAAAATGTACTCCTAAAAAAATATTATATGTTTACATAAAATATCCGGTTTTAATGAAAGTTTCCTGCCACCGCAAATAATGTGTGCACAGACAGTTCATGTTAGCATGTTTAATTATATTTTGTCAAAATTTGTGTCATTTGAAAGAAAGAAACTTGCTTTAGAACACTGTATTGTAAAATTTGTAAATATATATATATATATATATATACCTTTATCATTAAGTACAAGGTGCCTGAAATGGAACTATCATGCTACCAGATTAGAACCATCATTTTCTTCCAGTTCTATTGCAAAAAATCAGCTACAGAATGTCACCAAATCATGTGTACAACTGTAGGTACTAATGCTGCATCATATGATACTGTGAAGGTTTCGTAACGAAAGTTCAAAAACAAGGACTATAACATTCAAGAAGTAGAGTGCTCTGGCCAGCCTACTGATGTTGATGAGGCTTGCCTGCGACAACTCGTAGAAGAAGAACAGTATACAACCACTCGAGAGCTTGCTAAGAAGTTAGACGCTAGTGCCATATTCATTAGTTGCACTATGCATGACACAAACTTGATGTACAAGTTCAATTGATGGGTGCCACATTAGCTGACTGAAGAAGATAAGGACAGACATACTCGGGCCTGCACTAATTTTCTTGAATATCAATGCAAGGACAAAATTCTGGACCAAATCGTGACTTGTGATGGAAAGTGGATTTACTTCAACAACACAGGTCGAAAAGGGGTCTGGTCTGTGCACGATGAGCCTGTAGGTAGCAGTTGCAAAGTGCAGTTTGACTAACAAAAAGATCATGCTTTGTAGCTGCTGGGATTGCTTTGGTATTATCCATAAAAAGTATCTGGAATAAGGTAAAACCCTCAACAGGCATATTTATACCAGATAATTTTTAAAATTTAGGATAAGAGAGCATATCTAATATATTAAAGAGAAGGAATAATGATGTCTTCAGTAACACCCCATTCTTGGAATTAAATCCCATTCTTGGAATAGTTTTCAATTCCCAGAAATCAAAATTATGCTTTCACTAATTTGCTCCTGAATTTGTAATTCTTTCATAACAATCTCATTAAGGACATAGCTTCCACTGTGTTCTCGTTGGGGGCATGGATAAATATGTTTTGAGTGCCCTCAGATTTCTTTCAACCAAGCAATCCAACTTCTCAGTGAAGCTCTACAACTTCTGCTGAATTCAGTGTAGCAACAATACTTTGATAATGTTGACATGAGATACAATGAAATTCAGTCTGCAGTTCTGCTTTCTTTGTGCTAAATTTTAGATTGAACTTCTTCGTTGGTTTATTAGATCTGATGACTATCGAGGATTGCCACATTATTGGGAATCAAACATAATTGCAAACTCCATTTGTTCTTGTGCCATTTTGAATAATGCTTCTTTTAGGGGTTTTTCCATAGGCATATAGTGTCAGTAGAGGTGGATATTTGCAGTCTAACTTGCAGAAGTAATAATTTATATGAAAAATTCCCTAAATATGGATGATATGAATGAATTTTCACCTTTTTATAGCTTTTTACCTGACAAGTTCGGGCAACTTTTAAATATCCATTGGTATGTTTGTTGCTAAGGTTCATACATGTAAACTCTTCAGCATCACTAACTATAAAATATTGTGAACTATAAAATATATATATAATTTCTGATTTTTCGTATATATCACTAACTATAAAATATATATATAATTTCTGATTTTTCGTAATTATCCGCACCTATATCTATATGTTGTTACATCAAATGTACTGAATTTCAGCATGCATTTTTCAGTTCTCCCCAAAATTTTGTAAGGTAGTTATTATTTTTCATTATCATTCATCATTTTATATTTTGGATCTTTACTGTCGCTATACTTAATTCATGTTTTAAAAAGTCAAGAGGAAACTTTTCTAGTTTAATAATAAGTTTTAAGGGTATTTTATTTTATTTTTCAGGCTTTTCTATAGCAAAAGATTTTATATGCACACTTCGTTAAAAATTATTCTTCTATTTGAATACGATCTCTGGTACAAAAACTAATAATAATCTATAAAGTATTTTATATTAACCACCTAATTTTTATGATTTGAATCACTATTATTACTTCTGTTTCCTTTTCATTAGCTCCTACTAGTGTGTAAATGAATTGAGAGTATTTAAGACAAGGGCTTTGAGTGTTTTAGATGTTAGAGCTTTTTCTATCTCCAGCTCTGTCAGTTAATATTCTGGGATTAGCCATTTTCTAGCAGAAGTTAAATAGCATTATTAAAATTTGAACCAGCTTAGTTAAACTAAATTGTGTAGTCTCAGGTTAAGATCCCTTTTTAAATTGTGAATTCAATTTTATGTTATTTTAATACGCACAAGTAGCAGAATTTGGATAATATGCAAGTTGTGTCTTCTGTTTAATTCTTGCTTAAATAAAAATGATTGTTTAAAGCCTCCATAGAACTTTATTTTATATTTTTTGGTGTAGCAATAATTTGTTTGGCAGTTTAATACAGTCTGAAAGATTTTATGGCTTTTGTTTGTTAATATATAGATTTAGTTTGAAAAATAAGGCATTTGTGAACATAAATATTTCATGAATGATACAGGAGGTTCATATGATAGTAAATATGACCATTTATTGCTATCTTCATTAATTTCTAAATAATGACTCTATAATAAATATCAAAATATTTCTTGACAGATTTTTCATTATTTTGTAGTTAAGTTTTAACTGAATAAGACCTAGATGTGAAATTGTTAGCAGTCTATAACCAGTAGCCTAATACCATTGTAATACACATAAAATATACATAGATTGCCTTTAAAATTAGTTGCCTTTCTGAAGGAACTTATCAAAATTATCAAAATTGTAAAAATTATAAATATATTAAAATGTATCAATATTATAAAAAATTTTTATTTCAAGAATGCAGAATTGCTTGAAGCTTTCCAGATAAAGTTTTGTTCTGTATTCCTAATTTATATTTAAATTCCTTACTGTAATGGGAATTATATGATTTAAGTGATACTTGTAATCTTTGACAATAATTTCCTTGTGTTTAATTTTAGATCTTCTTATTTTTCATCTACTCCTCAACTGCTTTCCGAAAACCTTGCATCTCCCAAAGATGAGGAGCTGTCTGTCATTTCCAGTTTTGAACAACATCTGGAAAAAACATTACAACGTTCCTTATGTAGTCCATTCTTAAAATCCTTTTCTACGATGAATCAGATTGAGACATCACCTCAGCAGTGGTTAGATTTACTGTGCAGTGTGACTCAAAGATTTAGAGAAGATTATATACAGAGGTTAACCACATCTCAAGCACTCTTGCGAAGCAGGTTTGATTTTTGTCTTGTTTTAAAATTTTCCTTAAATGTGATTTAATGAAAATACGGATATTTGTGTGTCTGGTTACCTAGTCTTCTGAGAACACTCTCGAAGAAGAGAAGGGACTGGCTGTCACTATATGAGGGGAGGGGAGAGGAGAATTGCAAATTAAAAAAAAAACTTGCGATTTGTTTTATTAGTCCAAAGGGATTTAGTCCCGAAGGACTATTACTTTCGTTTTGCGATTTTGCATCGGAAACACAAAAACGGCGTATCACTTTTCAAATTGTTGCCACTAAATGTTATCGCTCTGCATTAAATTTTAAAAAATGAAAAATCTGCATAAATGTATGCATGTTTCTCGCATTGTGATAAAACCTAGAGCCATCGAATTTTGAATGACGTAATCCTACTGCGAATATGGGCATCTGGAAGCCCTAATTTTGAATTTGAAATTTGCTTTATTATCGATTTTATGTTTTGTAACATTTCAACGAATTTCTGATTAACAAACTAAATGATTTCAAAGCGAGCAATGGCAACACTGTACGGAAAAAGAAAAACATTTTTATCTCCAGCGCACGAGACTTACGGAAATTCTAAAGATATGTTCATTTTAAAATGATTTTGCGATATTGATTTTGAACTGAATTTTATGGTTTGAGTACGTAGTACATGATATTTAATAAAAAAAGGTAGCACACGAAACGTTAAAAAAACCCGCCTTTGGACGTAATTTAAAATTTGAAATCTTTCAGATTTTTTTTTTTTTTTTTTAATTTTATTTTTATTTTGTAGATTTTTAATGACATTCATTCTGAATGTTTGAAATAAGGTTAAGTTTAATTTATAATAATTTATAAGGTATTTATGTTAATTCACAATTTTTATGATTTGGACCTGTACTATTATTTCGATCTCATTGTGAGCCCTCACTGAGATGCAAATAAGTTAAGGGTATCTAAGGCAAGTAATTTGAATGTTGTAGGTAAAGCATTTTTGACAGCAGTACTCAGATTTCTCCAGAAGATAAATAGTATCATCAAAGTTTAAATTACTTAGTTACATTAAATTATGTAGTCTCAGAGTACAACCCCTTTTTAAATTGAAAGTTCAATTCTATGTTATTTTAATACCTGCAAGAATTTTGATCGCATGCAAGTTGTATGTTTTGTTCAACTCAAGCTTAAATAAAAATGTTTGTTTAAAACTTTCGTAGGATTTTATCATACATTTTTAGATGAAACTGTGGTGGTTTGCTGGGCAGTTTAATAGGGTCTGAGAGACTTTGAGTTGATAAACTTTTTTCAAGCAAGAATATGTAGTCAGGATACTATATATTCTTGTTTGAAAAATTGAGTCTGTACTGTCACTAATGAAAAATTTGATTAAAGAAGGAATAATAGCATTGGGTCTTAACAGAAATCATTTCTAGTATTTTCAAAATGAGATGAAGAAAAAAGCATGAGCATGTAGCTATAGAAAGATAAGTATGTTGATGACTATAAGATTTTATCAAACCAAGAGAGTCTGGGTGTACTGGCTTAAAGGAGATTCTAGAATAATGGTAAGAAAGTAAGCTTAGCCACTACAGTGTGTAAATCATATTAGTGTAGGTAGGCACTGTGTTAGCAGACAATTTTTGACAAGTCATATTTTTTCTTAAATAATTTGTATTTGCCAATAATTATTAAAATTTTATAATTATTAATTGTTGATAACTATGTGTATGTGTGCATATGTGGATTTAAAAGAAATGTTTAATAATGTGAGTTTCCTTCATACAGAGATAGTTGGCAATTCATAAAAAATGTAACTGTAAGAATAAAAGCAGTAAGTGTTATGAAAATTATAGATGTGTAAAAGTATTTTGTGTGAATTTTTTTAACACAAAAGTTTTTTTTTTTTTTTCTTAAATGAAAATTGCAGAGAACCTTCTTCATTCAGAAGAACGGATGGGCTAGTATAATAATAATATTAATCTGGGTCATAGGCTTCCAGTGGCCCCATGAAAGTCAATGAAATTTTAAAGAGGCTTGCGTAGGGGTCAGTAGCTGAATATGCACCGGCAGTTAATTGGCATAATCAAGATCCCATTGGTTACCAAAAATTTATTAATAAAATTGATAATTAATTGTTAATTGATATAAAGCTGTATCATATAGCAGTGATTCCCAAACTCTTCTCAGTTACAGCACCTTTTTCAGTTAAAATTTTTCCATGATATTTAAGTATGATTGGTAGTAAGTAAAAGATAAAAATAAATAAAACTCATGTTTCTTCATTATTTAACCCTTTTGTGCCGACTGTCACGTATACGTACCAGCAAGAAACGCACTAATTTCCCGGCCGACACGCTGGCGTGCCAGAGCATTTTCTCGTTCACCCCTGGCCATCACACATTTGTTCCAGTGTGGAACGTTTTAAAAACTGTAACTTTTGGCACAAGAGGGCACTGTATGTCCATATAGTTTTTAGGTACATGTATTTGACCTTCTACTCAAAATGAGAGCATCATGACTCATACTATATGAGTAACCGTATGACTCATAGTCCATATGGTTTCAAATACATGTAGATGCCCGTTTAAATACTCTACAGAACATTGTTAAACAATACATTGATATTTCAGTAATTTCATGAATTTAGGCTTAATAGCAAACAACCGTCTGGCACTGAACAAACACTCTGCGAAAGAGACTGCTGGCCTCAGCGATAAGCGAGCATTAGCGCTTCCCGTCGTGAAAGGGTTAACTTTTTTTTTTTTACTTTTTTAACATTATATTAATAATTAATGTGATTGATGTGCTTGCAAATTGCTGCACATTTTCTCAAATCGTGGAATTAATTGTACTGGATACGGCCACCCTCATTTTCTTTTCCACGTTGATTTTTGCTGTATACTTGCTTTTTATTACAGCAACCACCAAAAATGCAGTTTCACATAAATACGACATAGAAAATGGAATTTAAATCCACTAAACCTTATCACTTGTAAGAGGATATTCAACTTTTTATTGAAATACAAAGTTCTCTCAATTCTAGTGCCAAATTTTGCTTTCAAATTCTTGTGACAAGGTAACTGATTAAGATAGCAGTAAATTCAGATGGAATACTAGTGTTAAATAGATCTTTTATCCTTGCAAACCTATTGAAATTTCATTTTGAAAGTATTTATCAAACCAGATAATTAGCTGTAATAAGTGACCTTCAAACATGATTTTTATATCCTGAGAAAGATAAAGTTCATTTGATGTCAAAAATTACTGAATCATCAGAAGTTTTGGTACTTGGCATATATTAGCTTATAATTTAAGCTATTTTGCTTTCTTACTTTCTTTAATAATGTAAATATCGTAATGAATGTAAGTTTATGAAAATAGAAACTAAATTAAGTACAAATTAAATACAAACTCAATTAATAAATGCTGTTTAAGTACTGGTCTTCATGACAGATCTGAAATCCTGCCCACTCAGAGGGTTAAAGAAAGTCTTTGTCCACATCTTCATTCAGTTTTCTTTTCCATAGTTTGAGTTTTTTAAAAGTTTATATTTTTCCCATTAACTTCAAAAGATTCATGTTGTTTCCTTGCAGAGAAAGTTTAAGAAAATTCAGCTTTTCAAAAATGTTGCAGAAATATGCTAGTTTCATTAAAATATTGGCATCAGAAAAATCTTCTGTATCTGTATATCCTTTCTGTTTATGGGAAATAAAATTGTTTTCCCACAATTCAAATGAACAAACTTTTCTTAATAAAGCAAACTTTCTGTGATAAAACATTACCGTAAGAGAGCCATCATGCACTGCTATTGTACAACAAAAACATTTGTTCGCCTCCTGTGTCCTCGCACAGTTTTTTTTTTTTTAACTTCCTTTTAAGGGATGAAATTTTATAAAATTTACCACATTTACGCACATTCTAACACCTGATTCAGTGTAGAACTCGGATGCTTTGATGCAAGTGCTTCTCTATGAATGATGCAGTGGGCCTACAAAACATTTGTGATTTGCTTCAAATAAGTGTCTGTAGTCTTCAGTAGCAGCCAGGCATGGAGCAAGCTCCATCAGTACAGACACCAATGCACATTGGCCAAGTCAAATTATTTTCAGATATGAATGTATTAAGAATCTCGAACAGGACCTGAGTGTTAGCTCCTGCAGTGATATTTTTACAAAACAGGAGGTCTTTAATATTATTACCATCTAAAAACCATGCATAACTTATCAAATGAATGTCATTATTATCTGTATTCCTTATTATTCTCATCTAGCTGCATTCCACTTCTTTAATTTTTTCAATTAATTAATCATTGATATCCTCCACATTGTTTTCTCTGACTAATTGTTTTATTGGACAAAGGCAGCTGTCATGTTCACCATATCTACAGCAGATAATAGAATTAAATTCTTCTGCAATTATATGAGACTTTTTACATTTTGCGTGCTAGCAAAGCATTGTTTGATTTTGATGGAGTCTTAAAAAATGTAATTTTGTGTCTTTTCAGTTCTTTTAACTTTTTGGCAAATAAATCACGAGGTTTGCCAACCATGCTGTGATTAGCATGGTTGGCAAACCTTCTAAATGGCACTTCAGTGTACTAGAAAGCATACACTCTGCTGCCGAAACCTATACACACAATACAAATTGTGATCTCTCTTTACCATTCATTTTTGTGAACATAAACCAAACTCTAAATAACTGTTATCATATTTACATTATTTTCTTGTCTTTCTAGTCATGCCACTGGTTGAAGATATATTCTTTATCTGCATTGCTGCATTTATTATTCTTCAAAAATCGGTCCATCATCAGATACAAAAGCAAAAAATCATAAAACTATATATTAAAAACAGCAAATGGGAAGTAATATAACACTAACTATACTACATGAACTAAGTTAAATAACTGTTTGTTTATATAGAACACTGAGTTTAATTTCATTAGACTTGGATTATAAACTAACTGAACTGAGGCGACAATGCTTCCTTATACATGCTTTCTGCAAGATGTTCCAGAACAGTCCGTATCTGTCGCAAAGGGTCTACGCACCTTCACGTATCTCTACTACTAGTCAATCTAAATTCAGAATACTGGATATAGTAGAAGGTGTATGTATCCACCATAAAATATAGTTCTACTATTTCAAGATGTATATAATTATTATATTGTAAAAATTATACTATGAAATATAAATATTGTTGATCAAAGATGACTGAATAAAAAAAAAATGTGTGACTTGATAGATTACATAGCATCCAGCCTTTTATTTAAAAAAATTCTAATATCATGTCAATCATTTCATGACCAACAGGAAGATATTCCCTTTTTCAGCATTATTGACAAAACTGCTAATTCCGGCAACCCCAACCTCACCCCACCCTCGATGAGAAAAGCAATAAAGTATTCATTTATTCAACACTGGCAGGAGAATAAAGCAGCAGTTATGGTGTCTGCTTTCTCTATGATGTGTGTATAATTTTAAAACCTCATAAAGCTGGAAAACTACTACACAGTTCCACTGAGATTATCATTATGAAGGCTTTTCTCAGAGTACAGGAGTATTTTCCTAATAAATTCCATAACAAAATTGCTACTTATCCTGCTGATTTGACTGACATTTCTGTGACAAGCATAAATCACATGAAATCCAACCTGAAAGAAAATGGAGGGTTTTCGGCTGTGGAGAAAAATGACCTCTGAAAGTTGGTACACATAAACCCGAATCAAATGACATGATGAGCTAACTTTTTCAAAAATATGAATAAAAGTTCACTGTTTCTTTTTATGGAATGAACTGTGAAAATGTCGTTTTAACCTTATATGTGTTGTTTTGAGGTTATATTGTGAGGTATGGCACGATCAAGAAGGCGCAACATTGCTGCCTTGTGTTCACAAGAATGTTCTGCACCAATGACTTTATTTTTATAAAAGGTCAAGTTAAAAAAATCTAGATATTTTTATCTTCTCACTTGGATTTTGTTTAGTTAATCCAATCTTGCTTCAATTAATTATGAAGCTTTTACAATATATTTTGATGTCCTTGTGAAAAGGCCATAATGCACAGTTTGGAAACCACTGCCATAGAGTAAGGGAGAAATCATATAAAATAAATAGAAGTGAAACTACATTAAAATTATCTAATATATTTTTAAATCAATAATATTTTTTTCTTCAGATATAAATTTGTTATAGAATAAGTGCAATATGAAAAAGTAAAATGCAAGAACAGAAGGAAACACAATAAAAAAAAAAAGAAAGAAGAAGAAGAAAGAAAGTGAAACTAGAATGGAAAGCAAGAAATAAGTTGAAATTTTTTTACAAGATGATTTAAAAATTAAATTGAGCAATTTTATGTCAAGTATTTGTCAAATTGTGTCAATACATCAAGCGTAGCCGTCACATTAATTAAAATCAAACTTTTATGCAATTGGAATATGCAGTTTTGTTTCTGAAAATTTGTCTTTGTGAAGCTAAAACTTAATTTAAAAAAAAGGGGGGGACAGTTCTATATCTCTCATTCTACTGGCCTGATTGACTGATTGACGAAATTCAACTTGTTTTTCATGTCTCGAGAGCATGACTTATGATATGTATTAGATTTATATATAGCATTGTTGTAATATAGGTATTTTGACACAAAATAAAACTTTATATAAAATAACATGCCAATTTTCTTCCATATTTTGATTCTACGACTCAAATTATGCCAAGCTGCCGAATTTTGTAAAAATTGCATGAGTAGTTTTTAAAAAATTAGCTCTCAAAATTTTAGCTCCTCTATGTTAATTGAATTTTATATATACTTATAAATATCTCTTTTTTTAATTTTTTTTTAAAAAAAAAGAGAGAAGAATTCGAAATTTAAGCTTAATGTAGTTCACACATTTTTTATGATTTACTCTTAAAATTTGTGTTTTTAAATAATTTTTATAAATTATTTGAAAAACATTTCTAATTATAACCAATAAAATTTTTACCATCATCTTAAAGTAGATGTATTTCTAAGCATACTTGCAAAAAATGAGAGTTTTTTATTCAAAATTTCCTAGGATGTATGTGAATTTACATATTGGCGTATTTTGAAGTTAGTAGTTTGAGTCGTAGAATCGAAATATGGAAAAAAAATTGGCGTGTCATTGTCCGATTTTGTGTCAAAATACCTATATTAGAACAATGCTGTATATAAATCTAATCTATACCCTAAGTCACACTTTTGAGATATGAAAAACGCAAGCTGAATTTCGTCAATCAGCCCAGTAGAACAACAGATAGAACTTTCCCCTGTTTTAGTCCAAAAGGGCTTTGTCCTTGAAGGACTATTGTTTTCGTTTTGCGATTTTGTGTCGGAAACATTAAAAATCTGAAACACTTTTCAAACTGTTGCCACCAAATCTTGCGGCCTGTATTATATTTAAAGAAATTAAATAATGAAGAATCTGCATAAATGCGTGTATATTTCTCCAAATGTGATAAAACAATGGTACCTAGAGCCATCCAATTTTGAATAAGATATGTTTCCACCCTATGTGTGCATCTAGAAGCCCAAATTTGGAATTTGTTTTATTATCTATTTCATACTTCATAAAACTTTAACGAATTTTTGATGAACAAACTCAAATGATTTAAAAGCGAACTATGCAACACTCTCCAACACTGGTTCGATGATGTCATTTTCTTTTATCTCCTTCAGAAGATTTTCAACCTCTTCCTGTTTTACGAATGGCAGATGCCTGGGATGTTGCTTGATTGGAGAGTGATCCTCCATATCGATTCAATGTTGTGTTAGTTTTCCGCAGCCAACATCTCTGGATGTTCTGGAAAATAGATCTTCATATTCTTTAATTGTTTTCTCTGCCACACGTCTTTGTGTGTGGGTTAAGTTTGCTTTGTAGATACAAGTAACTGAAGTGCATGTTGCTATAGCTGTACCCTTTTATATGGTTCTCGGTCTGTGGCTAACATTCCCTACCCTCACAGGGACAGAGTCTCTCGAAAGGTCTACTGATGTTGAGGTCACTAATACATCTCTTGGGTTATTTTGAGGGTATTCAGTTATTCCAAATTTGAAGCTATTGTTTTCTGTGCAGCCAGTTATTAATAATTCTGTCATGGGAGGGATATGACATCTGTTTTTGTTGTTACTTCACGAACTGAAAGAATGCTGTTTTCATTTCAAATACAGTTATATCTTTTTTTGCAGACTGCATCTCGTTATGTTTAAAGGCCAGCGTAAAGTTGTACTTCCGCAAAAAGGCCAGTCCAAGTATTAATTCATCCACGATGTTAGAAACGAATGGCAGGTGCTGGTAGATCTCGTGTCCGAAGGTAATGGTGATGTTAATTTTACCTTCAATCAGAAGCTTATCACCTGTCACTGTTTGTTAAGTCACACAGGGTAGAGTCCAATGCTACATTTCGTTCAGTTCCCAAGCTATCCATCTGTTCTAAATATGGTTACATTTGCTCCCATTTCGATGATCATCTTACAAGAATGTTTATTCATATATCCTTCAACGAACAGTCCGTTATCTCCACCGCTCACTGAAGAGAGCTGAAGAACTTCCAGAGGGGCTGCATCTCTGCCGGCAACATCTGCCTCATGAGATTGCCGCATTTTAGTTTCCCAGGTTTGGTTTTGTGGGAGCTATCTTTCAGTCTTGATTCACATGACTGTTCCTGCAGAGATATCCTTCCAATCTGCAGTTTCAGCAAGTGATTGTTTTCTTTCCAGTATTGCCTTTATTCAGCCTTCTTAATGCCTCCCAAATCTTATTTCTTCTCTCAGTTTTGCAACATCAAAATTTGGATCTTCTATTTGAGCTCCTCTAATAGGATGATGATCTTTTCGAGTCACTTATTGAGCCAACTGAAACTTCATGACATATACCAAGCCGGATTTTAGGTCTTTCAGTTCCGCCAATCTAAGAGCCTTCTGAATTTTTGCATCCTTAACTGTATCAACGACATGTATCAGGGACATATTTGCATGGACGTCAGGTGGACAGTCCAGATATGTCTGATGTGCCAAACTCTCGGATGTTGGTAGCCAGTTTTTGAATGCTGCTGACATCGACATGACATTTCCATGATTTTCTGCTCGCAAGTTTTGAACTGCAGGCGGCTACAGTCCTTTACACACTTTTTCCCGAATCTCAGTTCCAGCGCATTAGAGAGGGCGTTCAAGTTTGAAATCTGGTCTTCGGAGAGGACTCGTAAGATGTCTGCAGCATCTCCTTAGATGCAGCCAACTGCAAAGCCTTCATGTGGGAGTCCACTTGTTAGTTTCTGCCATGATCGAAAACTGGATCTTATATACACTCCCTAATGATTTTCCCCATTGTATGTGCTTGGTTTGATTATCATGTGAGAGGAAAATGGGGCACCTTGAAATCTTCAGGTTTGTTCTTGGGCTCAATCCTGTAATCTTTCAAAACATCTACTTCTTTCCGGAACCTTCTTTATTTTTCTTCAAATCTTTCTGCATTTTTGCTCCAGTTACCTCTCTAAGCTCCACGTTATCGCTTTTAATCTTATTTTATTCCAATTTCATCTGTTGGAATTTCTCTTGCAGCTTTTCTTGTTTGGCTTGTATTTCTTCTTGACCTGATTTCATTTTGCTTTCTAACTTCTCTTGTCCCACCTTGATCTCCGGCTTTCATCTAGGGTAACATAGCCATTAAAGCCTTCATTTCCTCCTCAATGGTTTTCTCCTGCAAGCAGGTCACTGGCATTCACTCATAATTCCCACTTCGGACACCAGTTGTAGCATTTCTTATGGGTTCATGGATCTGGAGTGATTGCTGACATTTCATTAAGTATCAAAACATAATTTATTTGCCTGTATTGCTCAGGACAGTTCCACAAACATGTTTACAGTTAACAAAAAACTATGACAAGCACGCTGAAACATTCAGCAACATGGCCTCTAGGCTAGTGGTGAAGACAACTTCACAGCAAAACACTAGTACAGCTCCTGGCTCAGTTGATCACTGTCAGAGATAGAGAGATACACTTGAGATACTCTTAATGATAAGACGATTCACTTGATGATGCACTAACTTGTGGTACACTGCTACTCCGCATACAGGCAGGGTTTATGTAGCTGTTGGCCTGCCTTCAAGAACATTCTGGGCCAAGCTGGTAAGAATTCGTTCTAGAATGTTCTCCATCCATCTGTGACATGTTGCCAAGTTTGTCGCAAAATGTCGTCAAATCTGGCAACCCTAAACCCAGTTTGCGGGAAAGCTATCGTAACACAGCTGGAGCATTTCATAACACTACTTAACTTGTGAGTGAATTGTAATTCCAGCTGGAGCCCTAAGTAAAATTATCTTACTTATTTTTAATTAATTATTTCTAATTAGTTTAATAAATTATTAAATTTCTATTTATCTTTTTACATTTCTTTTAATTCTGGTTTAATTATTTTAATTTTTAGTTATTTTATTTATTTATTAATTTTTTCTTCCTTCCTGACAGCTTTTCATAGGGCTACAGTGTTTTTAATTTTAGAAATTAAGCGCTGCTTATAACTACAGTCAGTGAAACTAAGTTATTATAATGTTAGGTTTTTATATACATTATTATGAATTGTCATTGTACTTAACCTTTTTTTAATAAAATCAGTTATATTATTGTTAATATACCAGAAATATAATGCGCAGCATTTATTAATCTCCGTCATTTTTTGGCTCAATTCCAGAGTGAAATAATTTTTAAGGAAAAAAGGGACATCGTTAGTATCTAGCACTTTGTTTAAGTATAAATTTCCTTCAGATATTTTAAGTGTATTAGTTAATCAATTTTAATTCAGTGTTATGAAATGTTTTCTTCCTTAGGGTTAAAGTTTTAACACAGCAGAAAGAATACCAATTGAGAGATATCAGCCGATTGCAGCAAGAAAAGGAAAATCTTAAAAATGCTGCAGAACGTTTAGCTGAAAAATATGAAGATGCAAATGCTAACCAACAAAACCTTTTAAAAAGGTTTGTTTTATGAAGTTTATTTTATAATTGGGATTTAAAATAAACCTGTATTTTTGAAAACATGTATTTTAATACAAAGCAGAAGAGAAACATGCCAAAGTGGAAATTATTAACGCAGTAAATTAGTAAAATTAGTAATGCAGTAGCCTTATATTTGGCATATATTTAGTGAAGAACTCAATCAATTTTGAGAGCAAATGGGTACAGCAGCGTTTCCTAACCTTTTCACTTCAATGGAACCCCAGTGTCCAATGTAACAATATGTTTTTATAATATTTTTATTAATGACCATTAATGGAAAGAAAAAAATACTATCATTTTATTCGTTCATTATTTTAAAACAAAAAATAAAAAATACAATTATTATAATTTTAAATATAATTATGTATAGATAAAGAATAAATTTCTTTAGTATAACATTTTAACAAATATTAATGCGAAATCTGCAGCTGTTTTTTGGGATATAATTATTGAAATCCTAATCTGATTTTTGATATATATATGCAGATTTCATCTTCCACAGAAAGGAGGTCATTTCTGTCCTTACTCTTAGTAAATGTTAACCAAGAAAAAGCTTTTTCACACATATATGATGTTGAAAATTGCAGCAATAAGTTAACAGCTTTCCTATGAATTGTTGGATACTCACTTTCAATGGAAGTTCATAGTATGTCCAAAGCCATGTCATTAAATCTCATTTTTAATAAACCATTGGATTGTAAGTCACAAGTACTTCTTCTTTTAAAGTTAGGTTCTGAGACTGACCAGAAGTGCAAGAGAATAGATTCCTCACCCAGTCATTTAGCTCTGTTGACAGGGATGTAAAATAGTAATGTTCAGCTCCTTTATGTGGGATGCAATAAAACTTGAAATTTTTTTGGTATCCATCTTCACTTTTTAGTCTCATCAATAATTCAAACATATCAAGATTCTCTTTTACAACATGATCTTTCAGTAAATTTAATTTTCTTTCAAATCCAAGAATCTTGTCACATGAAGTTAGTATATTTTCTCTACTGCCTTGCAGTAGCTTATTCAGTTGATTCAAGGGGAGAAAAACATCTTCTTAGCATCTACACCCACATTTGATCCTCAAAGCATTTAGTAAAATCTTATTTGTCATTTTATTGTGAAATTTGCTTGCATTTCTTCAATTAATTAAAATGGATGTGATAATGCACTAAATGAAGAAAAATAATATATAGTTTAAAGGGAATAAGAGATTAAATAATTCTTTTTACAGAATTCATCTACAATTTTATAATAAATAATAAAAATGTGGGTAGTCCATAATAAATTTTAAAAGATCATTGCAATTATATTAATCATTTTTTTAATGTAAATATCCCACACTTTAATTATTTGTGATAAAATTGTAGATAAATTCTGTAAATAAAATTATTTAAACTGTTATTCCAATTGAATTATGATAAATTACTTTTCTCCTTTTATTGTGTTAATTAGCATATCCATTTTAAATAAAAACTCTTTGTATATAAATCTTGCACCCATATAAGTGTCTCCCTGAGACAGCTGTCAGCTGAACAGGACGACATCTCTAATTTGCTTGTGCGGCAAGGTCTCATGGACTTACTGTAGGCTTTCCTGCCCCAAGAGGATTTGAAACAACAACAGCAACAAACAATATAAATCTTTTTTTAAAAAAATCGTATTTTTCTTTCTGTTTTTTTGTCTCAGTTACACTTTATCAATAATGAAATTTTTAATCATTATTAAAACAAGAGTTCGGAGAGTGAAGAAATCCCTTTGAATATTCAGTATTGAAAATTGGATATAATAATAATGTTACAATGAGCATTTTGCTTGAAACTAAAATGAAAAAACTATTGTCAATTCATCATTAAGTGCACCAAACTTGTCTGCTTTAGTTAGCTGCAAAACATTTTTTAAAAAAATTTACAAAATCTCAATTAATGTTTTTAGTATTATTATTCTTCTTGTTGTTTTTAAAGACAGTGAATATTTGTTTTATAATCTACGTTAAATAGTCTTTTTTTTTTAAAAGCAATTTTCAAAAATTCAGAAATTGCACTTTTTGTACAAGTTTTATTTAAAAGATTTTTTTCTGCTGTATTTGGTAGTGCAAACAATAAAATTGTGATATGCTTAGTTTGTTTGTTAAATGAAGATATGTGCAAAAATCATTTAAACATTAAATTTAAAAATATCTGAAGAGAATTTTGGAAAAATCATTTCACCACATTGTATTGCCATTGTCAAATAATGTGTGTAAAAAATTTGAATTCAATAACTTATCATGAAGTAGTTAAAAATTGATGATAATCAAGAAGTAGGAATCAGGCAATAGCTTTGAATCTGTTTTGACCTTTTAATCATATTTCAAGCTCTAAAATCATACTGAAGTTCATAATGTAGCTGTGCTTCTTCTATCAATATTTACATGTGAGATTAGAGGAAAACGTAATACAACACTTTTTTTTTTCCTTTTCTGTAGAATAGAAGCTGTTCTTCGAAAGCTGCAGCATCATTTGCCGTACCTTTCTAAAGCAGAAATAAACATGAAATATACACTTTTGGATTATGAGGAGCATCTTAAAAATTTTGAAGTGTCTTTAAGTCAGATTAAAAAGAAAGTAAAACATCAAGCAGAAAAAATGGTAGAAGCTGGTGAAACTAAAGAATCAATTTCAGCAAAGCAAAATGAATTGAAAAATGTGCATTTCAGCGAAACACAAATGAAGCATGTTAAAGAATTGCTTGTGCAAGAGTAAGTGGTTTCTATTAAAATTTCTCAGAGTATTTAATATTAATAAAATGAAATTATATTTATATCTTAAGTATTCTGTTTAATATTTCTTTTCCAACTTTTTCTATTTGTTTTCTGATATATATATATATATATTTATTTTAAGATTGTGTTTTATTATTAATCATTTTAATTCTTTTATTAACCCTCTGACCGGCCAGAGTTTTCGCTAAGAAAGCACAAATTTCCCAAAACTACTACCAGAAAAATTTATTTTCTTGATTTAATGTAAAACATTTCCTGGCATTTTATACCTGCATTTATGTACTTTTAATATATTGCCTTAATTTCTTTGACATATTTTAATATGCACATATATATATTGTTGCGTTTTTACGGGTTCGTGGATTTGAGAGTATCCGATGAAAACACGATGCAGAACAATAAAAGGCACAATTTATTTACAGGAATCACTATTTACAGCACAGTTCCAAAATTACCTTTAAAAGCGTCGAAAATCTACAATAAATACGCTGAAACAATCAGCAACACAGCTTCAGGCTGTAACTGTAAAGGTAGCTTCACGGCAACACTAAACTTATAATAAACACCGTGGAACAATCACCAATCCACTGTCAAGCTATACTGTAAAGATAGCTTCACGGCAAAGCACTACTCGATTGCTTTCCGTTCACAGAACTCTCGCGTAGCTTAGCAGTCACAGTAAGCACAACGCTCACACTACTTCACAATCTCTTCGCAACTCTGCAACTACCAACTCGCAACAACTAACTCGTAACTAACTAACTCACTCAGAAACGCAAGGGTTTAAATAGCTTTTCTTAAGGTTCCACACGTTTCGAGAAATATCTCGACAGGAAATAATTCTAGAAGCTTCCCGATTGGACCATGGGATATCGCCGATTTGGTCGCCAAATGGGCGATAAAGTCGCCAATCTGGCAACCCTACCATACATTATTTTATGGCAACCCTAGTGCTATGCCGGAAAGCTTACATACAGGCGCAACCGCCGAATTTTTCGTAACACTGCCCCCTCCCAAGGACTGCACGTCCCGGGCAGTACAATCCTTGATTGGGAGCATAATGCGATACATACAAAAGGTAATAAAACAAACATTTAACATAATTAAAGAAACAAATATTCACATTATATACAAATTATATATACAAGTTAAACACATAACAATTTTAAACTATACTATTAAAGTTCAGAATGGATTTTAGTCTTAGGCTTTTCACTAAGTTATACCCGGGTCAAATACTTTTCCACTGCAATTCTCAGGTGTATTTCTGTTTTTCATATCACAGTCTGAAGATTCAGTCCTTTCAGACTTCTCGTGCACAGGAAGATCTGAAACAGTTCGTTCACCACTCTGTAGTTTATTCGCACCGTGTGTGCAGTTCACCTCGATACTCACAGCAGGAGGTACATGCTTATTTACCTCTATTTCCTGAAAGCGAGTTCCAATGTTTACACCAGGACCATGAATAGAGTCCGATCCTTCACAAGCAGAAGTATCCAGGTTTAGAATCGAGTCCATGTCTGCACAATCTTCATTATAAGACACACATATGGATTGCGAAATGGGTAAATTTTCTTGCAATGCTGGAGCACTCCGCGTAAGTTGAACATCAGCTTCTTCCATCTTATGGTTCAATGCTTGCTAACTGCGACTTCGTAACTTCACTATCAGTTTCTACGATCTTGACAGTCGCATTTTCACTTTCTTCTGTCTCTACTTCAGGCACTTGAGAATCAAAAGCTTCTTTCCCGTCTTTTATTTCTTCATGTTTTCGTTCTTTTTCTTTAATCCCGTCAGATGTTTCATCCATAATTTCTGGATCTTTCTCAAACACTCCACCAGCTACTTCCTCCGTTTCTTCATCCTCTGACTCTTCAGATGCCACTTTGATTTCCGCATCTTCTTTTATGGCTCCAGTTTCTTCTGCAAGCTCCTCTTTCATCTGTTGGAGTTGCTTTCGTACTTTTTCTCGGCCGACTTCCCTCTTTTCGTGCTCGGCCTTCATCTCGGCTATCATCTCTTCATAGCCAGCTTTTATCTCTTGTTTCATCTCTTCATATCTGGCGTTCATC
>KK116094.1:69512-80362 GCA_000611955.2 Stegodyphus mimosarum | reverse complement strand
TTGTTGCGTTTTTACGGGTTCGTGGATTTGAGAGTAATCGATGAAAACACGATGCAGAACAATAAAAGGCACAATTTATTTACAGGAATCACTATTTACAGCACAGTTCCAAAATCACCTTTAAAAGCGTCGAAAATCTACAATAAATACGCTGAAACAATCAGCAACACAGTTTCAGGCTGTAACTGTACAGGTAACTTCACGGCAACACTAAACTTATAATAAACACCGTGGAACAATCACCAATCCACTGTCAAGCTATACTGTAAAGATAGCTTCACGGCAAAGCACTACTCGATTGCTTTCCGTTCACAGAACTCTCGCGTAGCTTAGCAGTCACAGTAAGCACAACGCTCACACTACTTCACAATCTCTTCGCAACTCTGCAACTACCAACTCGCAACAACTAACTCGTAACTAACTAACTCACTCAGAAACGCAAGGGTTTAAATAGCTTTTCTTAAGGTTCCACACGTTTCGAGAAATATCTCGACAGGAAATAATTCTAGAAGCTTCCCGATTGGACCATGGGATATCGCCGATTTGGTCGCCAAATGGGCGATAAAGTCGCCAATCTGGCAACCCTACCATACATTATTTTATGGCAACCCTAGTGCTATGCCGGAAAGCTTACATACAGGCGCAACCGCCGAATTTTTCGTAACAATATGTTCATACAGATATCACAAAAAATATTCTAGGCTGCATATATACGGCCTTGCCGGTTAGAGGGTTAATTACCAGTAACATCAGCAGTGAAAATTACTAGCTGTAGCCTATTCTGGAAGAATATAATGGTAAAAATTAAACAATGCCTCTTTCAGTAACTCTCAGAGGCTCACTTTTTGTGCTTATCGCCTTGGCAATCCCAAGGTACCTCAACCCTTCAAGGGATTACCCTCTCAATGAGACGGGCTTATGATACTGGAGCCCTAGTGAGCTCTCCTCCTTTCCTTACCTATTCTTTTACCATTTTTCCCCACTTGTGGTTCTCCTTTACAGAGTTGGAACTCAAATTGAGATACTGTTACATATCTTTCTTTCTAGTTTCTCATGGAAAGAAAACCACCTACACTTCTGCCATGCATTGTGACCTGTAAGGCTGGAAAGAAGGGTCCTGGTAGTTGAAATGGGAGGTACTTAGCTATCCCCACTAGGGTCAGTTGGCTGGTTACTCATCCTTTGAGTCAGTGGCTTGAGGATAAGCTTTCAGAAAAAGAGACTGGGGGCTTCAGATTGTATATGAACCTGGTTAACCCTGGCACAGGAATCTGCATCCCCTTGTTGCACTCCGTAATGGGGAGGAGCTGTCGGGTCCAAATCTTTTCCTCTCTCAAATATGGATTCTAAAACTCAAGCAAATATTAAAAATGTTTTGTCGTAAAAAAATGAAAACAATTATAAATTCTAATGTCGAAAATCATCCACTGTATTTTCTTATAATAAACTATTCTACAGGCAACCTTAAAAAACTTTTGTTTTCCTAATGAAAAATAATTCAAGTTCTCTACTAGAGAACCAGAAAATATCAAATGGCTGCACATTTTCTTGTAATAAACAATTCTACAGGCAACCTTAACAAACTTTTGTTTTCCTAATGCAAAAGTAATTCAAGTCCTGTACTTAGAGAACCAAAAAAGTATCAAATGGCTTTGATCTAAATACCTGCTTATTAAAACTGCCACTATAATCCAATCTGTTAACCTCCTGGAATTAAAAAATTTTTGAAGAAGTGTTCCAGTGCATAAAACACTAAATTATTGCCAAGGTATAATCTCAGAGATTGACCTCTTCTTTCTATCAGAAGAAGAAATTACCTGTGTGTTATCTGACCAAAATGTCTGCTCTGCTAGGTGAATCAAGATGTGCAAAGAAGGTCCATTGATAAATACAATATGTGTAATCCTGACCTTTAGTTTGGCGGAACTGCCAAAACGTATTAAGTTCAGGTACTATATTGCCCTATAAGACCTTACTTACCAAACCCTTTCCAATGCTTCCATGACAGTGCTTTGGCAACTCGTGTGCACATTACTGTGTGGAAAGCCAAGACGATAATTGTATTAAAGATCTTATGTATTCAAATTGCAAAGCAGAGCATGTAACCTTCTCTCAACAATGTCCTAAATGAGAATCAAGAAAACAATAAAAGTGCAATAAACAATACAAGACAATAAAAGTAACTAAAAGTATTTCAAATACCGAAGCAAGAAAAATAGTAAAAGATATGTAGCCCCCCAAAAATGTATCTTATGTTTGTCCAGTAGAAACTTTTCAAGATGTTCCTCTCCAAATAAATATACGGAGTTTAATTTTAATTTGTAGCATTTCCTTGTCTCCAAGTTCACCACATCAATCAACGAAATTTAGATGACCTAATACAGCAGCTGCCTGAATTCTTTGTCATTGTAAGGGACTTCAGTGGCCATAGTCTGCTCTGGGGATTTAAGGATAATAATCCTTGAGGCAGTCCTAAGCAAATGTTTGAAGATCATTGCCTTTGTCTTCCCACTAATGGATGGGATAGTTAACTTCTATGAGCCTACAAGGGCATTTCATGTTTTTGATCTTACTATCTGTTTGCCATCTCTTTTGCCATTTTGTACATTTAGTGCTGGAAATAATCCTTATTAAAGTGACCATTTTTCCATTTTTGTATCTGTTGCACAAGAAGAAATAAATTCTGTGTCAAGGTTCCCTCATTTTATACTTGATAAGACAGACTGGAGATTCTTCTCATCACTTATAGAGCTCACAGAAGAAAGGGTAAAAGATGTGCCTATCAATGATGCAGTTAAAGCCGTTATGGATATCATTATGCAGGTCTTCTATACCTGTTACATCTATCTCTTCTATACCTGTTACTATCTCTTCTATACCTGTTACATCAACAAAACCTCCAAAGTAATCAAAACCATGGTGGAACATTGAACGTTCAGAGACATTGAGACAACTACAACAACAACAACAACAAAAAGCTGGGGAATTTTTAGATACCCCAGTTTGTCAACTCTTATAGCCTTTAAAAAAGTGAAAGCAAGAAAAGTAAGATGTCAGAACCAGAGAGATTCATGGATCTTGTGTGTTTTCAATAATGTCTTGTACACCAATAAAAAAGTTTGGTAAAGCAAAACGTATGTTGACCATATAGAGACCACTCACTATCCTTTCTGGAAAAAGATGGCAGAGTGATTAGTAGCAGCACAGTAGAAACTGCAAAGAGTATTGGTGAGATATTTTCTGCTGTTTCTTCCAGCACCAGCATATTGTTCTGTAAGTCTGCGCTCTGACAGAAAACTCATTGCATTCAACTCTTTGAATTCATTGGGGCTCATTGGAAAGGAAGGGCTCATTGATTATTTAACCCTCTCAGTGTTTTGGTTGAAAAATTCTGTACAGAAGGCTGCCTTCTATATTCATTACACATGAAAACTTCTGCTAGCTTTTAATGTATCTAATTTCAGTTTGGATGTATATTGGAAGAAAAGGAATCAAGGTACAAAATGAGAGAGTCATTTTTTAATTAAAATCAAGAGAATACAACTTATTCATGACTTTTGAGGGATTTTGAAATTTCAGGGCTAAACCCATAATGCTTGGAGGGTTAATTAATTTTGTTGCTATAATTTATTTTTAATTTCTATTATTAAATAAAGAATCTGTGTATATGTATGTTCTTTGCATTGTAGAAAAACAGTGGCACGCAGAGCTGCCAAATTTGAACACAAAATCTTCCAACTGAATACGAGCACTTTGAAGCCCAGATTTTGAATTTTCATTTTGCTTTATTTCATATTCTGGGCAAAAATAAGAAACTTTTTATTAAAAACTCAGTGATATAAAAGCTTTGTTTTGCCACCTGCAAAGTGTTTATATTTCTAATTTAATCAGGAAACTCAGCAGTATAAAAGAAGTATGGTGCCACTCAGGAAGATATTTGTCTTTCAGATTTAATCAACAAACTTGCGATTTAAAAGTAATGTATTCTCACTATCCAAATTAGAATATTTTTATTTTCCATGTGGAATGTGTTCTTGTTTAGCAAAGTATAAAATATTTAATTTTTCTTCCAAATTTATTCTATTATTAATCAACAAACTGAGCCATTTAAAAGCAATAAATGCAGATTCACTTCATTTATTGTTAATTATTAGTTGCATTCATTAAAATTATTATATATTTTTCCATTCTTATAATAACTATTTTAAGTGGCTAGCTGCTTGCACAACTAACATTTAAAATGAATACGTTGTTTATGAAACTAGATATTCTTTTACTGTTGTCTGAAATCAATTTTTTATCTATACACACATTGGATAACTAGTTAAACTGTGTAAATTTGTCCAGAATTCTTTTCAAAATGCAAAATATCTTGGAAAAAAAATTATCTAGACAAAAAGTTAATAACACAGTACAAAGTCTAAAATCTAGACATACAGTGTCCAGAATGATCAAATATCTGGACTTTCAAACCATCAGCATACACACACACACACACTAAAAAATAATAGAGAACATAACACTCAAAAAAAGGGGGGAAGGAGAAGAAGAAGAAGCCAGTGTGCCATAAATGTGCTCTTTCTCCCAACTAACAGATTTCTACATTTCACTTTGAGACTTCTGCTGGCTAGGAAATCACATTATAGCCGATGACAATGCATTTATTAATGTTAGCCGCAATCACACTTTCAGCCCTTGAATGGTTTCAAGAGATCAGCATTTTTCTCTGTGACTTAAACAATAAGAGAAGCCCCAATATTGTCTACATGTCATCTTATTAGATTTAAACTAATGATATGGAAACTAAGGAATTATGGGTGTGGCGATTTTTACTACAGAAAGATATCAAGTTTAAATTGCGTAACTGCTCTATTCATGTGAGCAGAAGTGAGAGATAAAATCTTATGATTCTGTCATATTGGCTCCAACAATTTTACTGATGTCAAAATCGAATGTCAAATTGATTCAATTGCTGGTTATCTCTTTTAGATTTTGTAGACATGATAATACAAATTGTGATTTTTGCAGTTCACAGCTTCTTAACATGAAGTTACATATGGAAAACCTTAACTTCAAATATAAAATTTACTGTCTATTCTTCAGCAACACCTTTCCACTTTTTGTGTCTACTAATGTGTTTCTTCTAGAATAAACTCACCATGTACATGTTCTCCGGAGGGAATGTATTGCTGTTTTCAAAAAATTTAATGGTAAATTTTTTTAAACCTGCAGACTATTTAAGGCCCCTGCTGATCATGCTTCATTTTTTTTTCGTGACTTTCACAGAAAGAAAAGAAGAGACATTATCGTGACCTGTGAATTGATGCTAAAACTGGAGCTTGCATTCTGGAAAGCAAACTTACGACTTCATGTATAAGTCAATTTTATTTTAATGGAGCTTTTACTAAGCAGACTGTAACTACATCCTCAATAAAATCCCATCAACAGTGAGTATTTAAAGTGAGCAGAAATAGTTGTTTCTTTGAAAAGGAAGGTTTTATTTTCTGTTCAATGTGTGGTTTTATCATAAAAAAATTTTTAAAAAAACTCTTTTTCTTTTTTTAAAATTTTTATTCAGTTTCTAACTGATCAAAATCAGTTAGAAACTGAATTTCTAGCTTACTAATCTATTGATTTTGATGAGGAAGTTCTTGGTGCTAAAGTGATATAAGATTGCACAAAATTTCAAGCTTCAGGGTTGTTGCTATTGTTTTCAGCATCTGGGGACATCTGAAGATTTCGTGCCCTCTTCTGTTTGCTAAGAATGAAAAATATTTAATTCTAAAATTTCGTAACATCAGTTTATCTCCCCGTGGATGCTGTGCCCAGGAACAGATGTCCCCCCTCTATCTATGCTCCTGTCAAGATTGCAAGATGGAAGTGGGCTATATAAATATGGAGACCTTAACAGTGTATTCTTAACTATTTTGTTAGTACCTCATAGAAATGCACTGACTGAAAGGATTTTTGTGTAGAAGAATCAAACTTAGACTCAGCTTATCCTCTGATATATTGTGCGCACTTCTTATGCAAAAAGGAAAATGATTTACTCATAACACTATTTACTTTCAGAATAAGTTTAGCTGTGAAGAGTTGAATATAGAAATTATTTAATAAAATTGACCTTATCAAGTGATAAACAATAACATAGGAAAATGTGTCATAACTTTTTTATTTTTTAATATAAAATGTAAGTAATGTGTTTTTATATGGTTTAACATCCAGTTTATGTTTATTGAATTCCTGCCCTACAGTTTAGGAAATGCTCTCAAGTTTTGTGATCATAATTTAGTTTAGTGTTACTGCTAGCCCTTCTCAAAGGTTATCATCTCAAAACTTACATACCATTGGAATGGAAATGTACCAGCAATTGTCATATGTGAAAATATATGAAATAGAAGAATTAAGTAATGTGTGTCTTTAGAATAAAAAGTTAGCAGCTATTCAGTAGATTTTCTTAGATGTTCTTTTCCTGCTGTGATGTTTTCTTCAGGTTTTTCTGGTTTCCTGCTATGATGTTTCATTCATTGTTTTACTTTCTTTTACTTTAAAATAGTAAATATATCAATATGAGTTTTAGGTTTATGAAATATTTTTATGCATAGCATTACTTTAATTAATTCACTTTTGTATCTTAACTCTGTTATAATCTCTTGGAAGTATATTACTTGGTATGCATATTCTGGTAATTATTCTTCCTTTTTGTTTCTTTTCTTATTTAGGGGAGAATCTATTACTGAACTTGTGAAAACTATCACTGCTTTGAAAAAGCAAGCAGCCATGTGATTATTTGTTAGGAAATGTATTTAAATGAATTGATTGGTGACTCCATTTTGATGTCACACTAGCTAATTCATGTGAAAAAACATATGTCAGTTTTCTCACTTGTAAATAAACATTATTTGAAATAAATATTGTAGTGACATACTTTTTTTTTTTGTCTTTAAAAGGAACACATAAAAGGATAAAATTACTTTACCTGTTTATGTATTTAATATGCTATGTAGCAAATTAGCTTACACTTTTATTTTGTTATAAAAGTATATGTTAGTGACTTAAAGTTTAGAAATGTTTATTTCTTATTTGTGAAGGAAATAATACATTCTAACATACTCACATTATCGAAATAAATTTTTCTATATAATAAAAGAATATGAATTTTAAATGTACGTTTTGAATTTTGGGGGGGAATTTAATATAACAGCTATCATGAACATAAAAATCGTCACATGCAAGCAGACAGGCATCATTGCAAAAAGAATAAAAATATATTGTGGGATCCTAATCTCTGCTTATTATGTATGTATAAGTGAGATAAAAGCTATGTAAATTGAATTTCTAATTTGAATAAAATAAGGCTTATAAGTATGTAACTAATTTGCAGTGATGTTTTATATCTATATTTTAATTTGGTGTTTCTCCTTTCTTTTCTAAAAATAGTAATTGCTTATAATAAGCCTCTCTGAACTACATCATTTCAAAATGTATCATTATCATGATTATTTCATAATGGTAAGAACAGACATCAGATTTCAACTGATAATAATTCCAGACAGTTTATATTAACCAGTCATAAAATTCAGCTAAAACAAAACTGAATCATTTTGAACTGAAATCTTATCTTGCATACATTGCACTCACTCTCTGGTTAGATGCTGTCACACTTCTTTTACCACAGCGCAAAGATGGATTAACCATTAAGCAATATAAGTACATGTTTAGGGCATTAACCCTTTGAGGGGTGGTATATAAAAGAATTGAATTTGTGGTAAAATTTTTCATTAATTGTATCTTATGGACCTTAAGAACACAAAATTAAGGCTTAAAAAAAATCTAGAGTGAAATCCTGAATTTTGAGAGCCGGTATATATTTTATACCGCTGCCCCTCTAGAACATTTTTTTTCCATGGAGCTACCAAGAGTTAATTTTTGTTTTTTAAATCTATTATTGCATACTTTTGATGTGTGTCTATAAAAATAAGTGCTTGGTTATAGTTATGTAAATCTTAAGTCAAAAACTTTTAAAATTTCACTAGAAATTTAAAATTTTAAAAATAAAATTTATATTTTTAGAATCTCTTTGATGATGCCACCCAGCTGAACATACTTATGTAAAATACAAGTAAAAAGCTTTTGAAAGTTATTTAAATTCAATATTATCATTTAATGAAAAAAATTAGCAAATATATCACTGCATGTGTAAACCATATCATGCTGTAATTTAACTAGTATAATATGATAAGTTGAAACTGCCTTTTTAACTGCTGAAGATAAATGTTTGCATCTAAAACTGACCTTATGTAATTTCTCCTTTCACCAACCGTGAAGACTTATTTTGAAAACCTCTTACTTATATCCTAATCCTGGAAAAATGTTTCTTTTGTGTTCCCTAGTGTCCTTCTGAAATTAACAAAGACGTGGATACTGTAAGGCATAAAAGCAAGCTTCAAATAAGCGTTTTTTCCATTTCTCTAGCAGGTGCAAAAGTGCATTCCTTTTTCAGGTGTTTGTAAGTGAAATTTCCTTTTGTCTGATCTTATCACTGCCCCATTGTGAAGATAGCTTGACCCCTGCACTTCCAAATTAGCTATCAATCACCTCTTTTCATTTTTTCTGCATTCTAAAGTTTTGGAAAACACAAAGCAATGGGTGTCTTTCAGGACTAAAATGCCACATTAAATTAATCACAAATAACTAATTATTACATCATAAGCAATTATAACATAACATAATTTGTGTTATCCCACAGAATAGAGAAATGCCTGGTGCTGCCATGTATTGGCATTGTACCCTCTGTATGCTTGCTGATATATTTTATATACCGGTTTTAAAATCATATAATCTTCTTTTAATTAACAGTTTTCATTTGAATGCAGCAGATGTATAATATTTAGCATTTGTACGTCATACATTTGCAGATTTTGTATCTTTTCTCCCCCTTCATTAGAATTTATGAATCTTCAAACATGATACCTTAAAACAAAGTATATTAATTTCATAATTGCAAAATATTGAGCAATCATAGGGTAGTGCTGCCATTTAGAATCAAAAGAAAACACTAGAAACTCAAGATTAGAACTTTTGGTGTAGAAAAATTATCATTTTTTAAATCAGTGCCTTCAAAGAGTTAAGGAAAAGGGGCACCACAAAAATTTCCATTGCCAGTTTTAGTATGGAATGGTGCCACTAAACAAGATCAAGAGCAAAAAAAAAAAAAAAGTATGTGAGGCATCAAAATCTTTTAAATGTTTCCAGCATCTAAACATTTTAATTCTGCCCTACCACAACAACATCAAAAATGTAAAAGTTCTAGAACAGGTACCTAATATGTTACTTTGTACTGGCTCAAAAGTGTATGCCAGTTATAATAAAAAGGAATATTAAAATGAACTGTCATTGCAAGCTTATTCTTTATCAATGTGACTTCAACACTATAAATTAGATCAAGGAGTCTGTAAGATTTATACTCATCTGTAGAATTAAGAGTATTCTGCTGTGAAAGTTTTAAGTTTTTCAATATAATGTCTGCATAACTTTTCAAACATCACATCAAATCCTCCCTTATGTGAAAAAATCAATGCTAATATCAAAAAATGAAAAGCCCCCCCCCAAAAAGTGTATAGCAGTTCTGTCCCAGTGCTTTCAAATTCAGTTTGTCTGTTTATAACAATCTATACTTGTGATGATGTAGAAATTAATGGCATATAAATGCATCTAAAAAATGCCGAGTTGTTTGTTTAGTTAATTATGGCAAAGCACATAAAGGTTACACATGGAATATGACATCTGAAGAATACTCAGTTGTTTGTTTAGTTAATTATGGCAATGTACATAAAGGTTACGCAAGCAGAGTACATAAGGGTTATCTGCAAAAGATTTTTCTTCTAGAAAATGTTTTGAAGTACATTTCCCTCTTTCAGCAATTCTCTATATTTCTGAATTTAAAGTTTGCAGAAAATAAATTACAAGTTATTTATCATGGATAAAGTAAAACAAACAGGTGTGACCCAACTCTCTGTTTAGACTTGGTTCTCTCAATGTCAAAATTATCTGTGATAATGAATGCTGTAAAGTACATTAGTAAACAAAATATTTTGAAGTCATTCTCTCTGAAAATCTATCTTAGACCACCTTTATTCAATACCTAAAACAATAATAAATAAAAAACTGAAAACAATCTTCTTCCTTGCATTGCAAAGAACTTGAATATGTCTTCCTCTTTGTTGAAAACCTGGTGCTGATCGTGCGGCAATGGTGCAGAGTATATTTCCCAGTTGTTACATCAATAATCTCTAATGGGGATTTTTATTATTCATCACAAGAAAATTCCATTTTTCAGCACTAATACCTTGTAGATCTTGGTTGGCGTTGTTCCTTTATGCATATTAGCACTGAGTAGCGTATATATACGGTATAAGTACTTTGGTAAGTTAAAACATTTGAATCTAGGACAAAGACGGCCTATACACTGGTGTGCAAAAATTAAGGACGAAGTCGAAAAATTAGCATATCAGGTGAACTAAGAGGCAGAGTGGACACAAAGACCAATCAGGAGATTAAGTAAGGTGATGTACGGTAGCACATGCGCAGATATGCAGGTAGACGTAATGGGGGAGTTTCTCAGTAGTATAAAGCATGTTGTCGGTGTAAGATCAGTATTTCTGGCAAAGAGATTGCACGCCGTATAGCAGTTAAAATCACACCGAGTTGCTGCCTCAGCGAGAAATGGCGAATAATCAATCTGTTAGACGACATCTGGATGCTTTTACCCGAGGTCGAATCATTGGGAAGTTGGAGGAAGGCCGAAGTGTGACAGGTGTGGCTGCAGAGTTCGGAATTGCTCACAGCAT
>KK116094.1:36266-65285 GCA_000611955.2 Stegodyphus mimosarum | reverse complement strand
TTGCTTAGTAAAAACTAGTTCATTTATTCTTAACACATTTGATGCATTCAGAGAATTCTAATTGCATACATTACATCTGAAGGCATATTGCAATATAGAACAAGAATTTTTAAAATGGACTTACCATTTTAAGAGTATTTCAGTCTTGTTATATTACAAAAACATCGTACGTTCTTTTTCCATCTTTACACTTCATAAGTTGAATTGGATCGCATCCGGGTAAACCAGTGTGGAAGTTTGGAACATAGGAAACTTTAAACGTCGTTCTGACTCCAAGAAGATTAATATTTATTTACATTTTTTGGATATGGAATAATACAGACAGAAAATCAGTCAATGTTCTTTTTCTTATTGAAGGCTTACTGTTGCCACTCTGGTGAAAAGAAAAACGCATGAGAGAAGTTTCGCTGATGGCGCTTCATCAACGTGAATGATGTCGCCACACCAGTGCAACGGTCAGCGCCATCTGTTGCCAAAAGGCTACTTTCATATTTCTCAAAATTTACTCTTAACAAAATGCTTTTTAAAGTAATTAAAAAAGTTGCGAAAATATGTTATTCGAATTAAAATATTTTGCACTATCAATAATATAAAATATTGTAGAAGAGGAAAATATATGCAAGTATGAAGCGAATTAAAATTTTTACTCCTACAGTTACTAAAAAGGTAAAGTTCATAATTAAATGAATATTTTATCAATTTATTTCAAGCAATCGAATTCATTGAAGTTACTTTATAGCTTTTTCTGTCCTTCTAGTCTTTGTAAGAACTGCCTTTGTTATTAATTTAAAATTAAGCTCTTGTGTTTTGTAATATATCTTATTTATGTAATTTTAAGCACCACTGAATTTATAATGTAGTCGACTACTGATGTACATGAACAGCTGTCGTATTATTATTTCTTGCTTCAGTTATCTTGCTAACTTGTCAGGAAAAATACATTAGGAGCACTTTGTTGCAAACTTTAGTGAGCCGGATACACCGCATCTTATGTGGTATCCCGGCGATAGATTTCCAGACTAGACTAGACGTATTATTATAATTAATAAAAGATTATTCTGACGCTCTATATTACATACCACGGTATTGAATTGTTTGGTTCGCTTTTCAAAATAACAAAATGAAACGCCTTTAAATTATGTTCTTCACAGAAAATGTACTCATTCTAATTAAATAATTTGTCCTGGAACTAAAATGCAGCTAAATTATTTGTCATGCATTGAAATGAAACTAATTTGTCATGGGTTTGATTTTGGGCATTAACTACAACTATTGCGAATGAAATATTGATCGTATCGATTCAGTTCATTCCTTTCTTTTGGAAGTGCTTTGGCTTGAGCCATTTCCTTCTGGTGGTGGAAGTTACTCGTGCTGTATCAAAAAAGTTTACTTGGTGTTAATTACTTCCATATTTTGGGTTAGAAATGTCTCAATTTGATGGTCATGCTGCCAAGAGACAAAGAACTGATAATGAAGGAGGAAGGGTGAGTATTTCTTCTTTATTTGGTATGTGAAATGTAATGGATAGCGGCCGGTAGCGCCATTTTTATTTTAGTAGTCTTTAGACCCCTTTATAAAATAGTTGTGTTGAAGTAAATATTAAATTATAGTACATTTTGTAAATGAAATAAATGTGTATCAGTTATTAAAAGGTTGTGACTAACGTTTAATAATTTATATGGTTATGTATGCTTGTAAATAGCTATCAAACGGTTTAATTCGGTTTTCAATCATTTGGAGCGTATGTTAATTTTTTTTTTTTTTAAGCGTAATATTTTTAGCCATAAAAGCGTTATTACAGCGTTCCAATGTAGTGTCTGCTGTGAATCTGTGCAGTAATGTTAGCTTGCATTTCCATTGCAATATACTTTTGCTTTTTCCAGATTCTGTTGTATTTTAGTTGAATAAAAATTGAAATGTTCCCCAAGTTTCTCATATCAGATTTTTCGTTTTGTATAATTTTCAGTTGCTACAAAAGTATAATAAAGATTTAAAATGTTACATGACGTCTTAGGAATCTTGGCATGTTTAATTAAACAAAATCAGAATTGCAGTAATAAGCCTACATGCATCTGTGCCCTCAAACTGATTCTAAATCATTAAATCTTAGTTCTGTCGTGTTGTTGTGAAAATTATACTGAATTGTATAAAAGCGAGAGAAACGGAGGAAAAAAAATGCTCCTATAGTATAATCATGCGTTTGCTGCCGTTTTGGTGTTTTTGTAAAGTTAAGCATATTTTCTTAGCATGCTTGTTTCGGAACACTTTTTAAGTTGTGTTTTCAAAGTTATTGATAATTTTTCAGTTTAAATATAAATTTAAATACTAATGTAACGCAAAAAATAAATTTTTAATTAAATGCAGGGAAGAAATGTGTGAGCACTGCTAATAAACAAAGAGGGGCAACATTCACAATATTTAAATTTTGAATAATATATCTTCACTAAGGAGATTGTTTTTAAGTATACCATGACACTAAAAAATCATTAAATGTATTAGTTTTTTTTTTAAATTTTATAATTCTTAGTTTTTGACTTAAAAAGTTGGGAATTAAAACCGTGTGCTTTGTATGAATCAGTATGAAATATATTCGCTGACTGCATAAAATTGTTTTGAAGGCCGCCAGTTTGAAACCACTGTTATAGACAACATTCAAGTTGCACAAAACTATTTTATGATTTAACTTTTCATGGAATAAATACAGACAAATTCTATTTGATTCATCTGCTTCCGAAATTTAAACAATTGCATAACGTCGTGAAAAGCCATAGAAGCACATGTTACAAATCTTGTTTCCCTGCAGTTAATGCAATTCAGGATTAACTTCTTTGCCTACATGAAAACTATTTTCACACTTAAACAAGAAAAAAAGAATAAAAATAACCCTCTTGACCGTATTAAGCGAAGTTATGTGCAGAAAAGAGTCCGGAATGTCCAATATAAACGGGACTGGATGATAATTGAGTAGCTTGCAATAAATTTCGAGGATGTAATTATTGTTGTGGAAATGCATGCATATTTTCTTTTTTAAAACTTTCATCTTTAACTATGTGGTATATATTGCATTTTCGTGGTCATTACAGCATTTATATAAGAGAACATGTTTTCAAACAGTTATTGCGGGTAATTGTTCAAATTAATGGTAAGAATTTAAAAAGAGTATAAAAGCTAATAATGTTGGAGTTATATCATAATATAAAATACTAAGATGAAAAAAAGTGCACTTAATCACAACAATAAGTAATCGTTTACAATTTTTCCTATGTATGGTTTATCTTCTCAACGCCACTACGCTTTACCTTGCGCGATTTTCGCCCAGCAAAGGTTCCTCCTATATTAGGCTGAAATTAATTCTTCGACCTTTCTTGGATGTTCGCATGTATTCGGTGTTAACAATTATTCATTTCACTATCATTAAATTTCTCATATCTGGCAGTAAATATATGCAGCTTTTATGTTTCTTGCTGTTAAATTTATTGACTGATCATATTCACTTAGGGAGTACTCGATTTTCTTAAATATTTTAATCCCTCACTACAAAGCGTATAGATAACAGAAAGAAAAGACCACTGTGGTAATTCACATTCATAGTAAATGACTGGAGACTTATTTTCATGCTCTTGTAGAGTTTTAAATGATTTTCATGAATGGGTCTTACAAAACAAGCTTATATGTAATAAAAATTAGTAATATCTGCTTAATTCTTTACTTTAATTTAGGTATTTACTCTCTCTGTTCTAAAAATAGTAACTGCTTATAAATGTTAAGATAATTAATAGATTGGTGATGGTTTATTATGTTGTAATACTTGGAGAGTCTTGGAGGCTGTACTACGTAGATGAAATGACGTACGTACACATGAAGTAGATGGTACAGATAAGCAGGTGGTGTTACTTCAGTATGTGCAAGTGAGAAAAATGCTAAGTTATCCAGTATGGAGACTTAGTTTAAGAGGAGGTTTTGGTTTGGAGGTTTAGATTTGTTAAATAATAATCTTTGTCGTATTGTTACGGAATTTTAAAAAAAATGTTTTTTTAGGACCAATCATTTGGAGGTGGAGGAGGAAATTACTACAACAATTACAATAACCGAAGTGGAGGGGGGAGTGGTGGAAGAGCTGGGTAAGTATCATATTGAATGCTTTTTTCTTTGTGTGCTTAAAATGTGTTCTTTCTTTATGCACGCAAGATTGTAGAATGCTGTATTAAATATGCGTAATAATTTTGTATGTTAAGCAGATACGAAGAGAAGCCAAATCATATTTTGCTGATAACTGTCATAAACCCTGCATATCCAATAACAACAGTAAGTTAGTGTTTCATAATTTAATTTGTTTCTTTTCATTAAAAATGTTGTTGCGAAACTAAATATTAGTTGTATTTTTAGGATGTGATTCATACTATCTGTAGTCCTAGTGGAAAGGTTTTGAGAATCGTCATTTTCAAAAAGAATGGTGTTCAAGCAATGGTTGAATATCCTTTTTAGTTTTGATGCACTTAAAATGTATTATCTATGTTCAATGTTTAATTTCATAAAAATATGAATTGTGATTTTAGTATGTTATCTATGTTTATTACAAATGATCCATCAGGTTTCAGAATACATTGTTTGTAAAATACTGTACTTAAAGAAGCTCAAAACATACAGAAATTAGTCCTAACTTATAAGGGTTCGATGCTTGTACCTATACAACACATCCAAACAGGCCTTGCAATATTTCTTTGCCGATGACTACATTATCTGAAAGCCATCCTAAAGCTCCTGTAATGTTGTTGACAATCAGGGTTAACATCCATAAAGGAATAATCTCCATAAAGGAAACAAATTCATTGGGAGTGTAGAAACATTGATGACCATCTGAATAATGCTATATTGTCTAATTTGACCAGTCTAACAGAAGTTTTTCGCTCGGGTAGTAATATATCTCATTGTGCCAAGTATATGGATCCCCATTTATCTGGAATGTGAAATTTTCTGGAAGTCTTTCATTTAAGGGGGAAGGGAGACCACAACTGCCACAGAAAAGACCGGAGTAGAAGTAAGTGAAACCTCTTTCTGTTTAAGTGACTGTTTTTCATCCCCATATGCAGAGATTACAGTTCTGCTGCATCATTGAATATTAGGTAGGAAAAATCTTGCATGTGATTACAGAATTAGCATCAGGTCACATAATTGTAGCATCTGCAGATGATTGGTGTCAGTTCCAAACATCATTGCAGAATTGTCTTGATGGTGTTATTCAATAAGTAGTCCTTTTAGATTTTCAAAAAAAGCTGAAAATAAAATTCATCATTTCATAGCTGAAAATTGTCATTCATTTTTTTTCTGCATGTCTGTGAGAAGGGACTATTCATTACTATCTGAAATTAAAGATTACTGAAGTTGGTTTTAATGTGTGTACCAGTCTCGGACTTAAATTTATTAACATTCAAACGTGCAACAGATCTGCAGGAATTGTTAGTTTTATCCATATCTTTAATGTAATAACATTTAGTTTTTAATTAATATGAAATAAAGATTATCCATATTCGTAATAACTGAATTATTAAAAACAAATATCTGCTTGCTTCTATTAACTTAAGGCCAATATAAAATTAAATAGATTTTAATTAATGGAATTATTACAATTACTGTGAGTGGCATATGCTATAAAATGTGCTTTTGAAGGGGACAAAAATAAGGTGGCTGTAGAACATGTTGATGTATAAAAGTGGACATCACTTGAAAAATGTTTGAGAAGCACAGGTGGTTGGCTATTGAATGCCAAGTTCACGAGTGCAGTGTGTTGATTTTTATGTGCTCTATACAAAATTCTTTAGTGTTTTAATAGAAACACTTGGTTTTTAGTGGCCTTTGTGATTTACTCAAGCAACCAGTCTAGTTATCAACTTGGTTTTGCGAGTCTATTGTGTTGCTGTTGATGCACATATTGTCCAGTAATAATAATGTACAAACATTTTGCGATGTTTTGAGAATTGTGCGTTTCTGAAGCACAATGTGGTTACACTTGTGAATTTAAAAATGTTTTTTTTTTTCATTATGCAAATAAAAAAATACAATTCATAACTTGAAAAATGTAGGCTTTGAAACGTAGGATCATTTGTAATAACCCTATGTTGCCACATACAAAATGAATTGTGAAGATTGTTTTCAGTGCTTTAGTTGAAATCTTTGATAATGATATATTGTACACCTAAATTACAGAAAATCTGTTTTCAAGTGTTTTCTGTGCTTTAGCTGAAATGTCTGATAATAATATATTACACCTAAATTACAGAAAATCTGTTTTCAAGTGAGAATGGTAGGTTTTGTGCAATAGCTAAGTTTTTCAAGGAAGCACTTCCACAAAGCACCCGTTGGTGCTGTTGCAGTTATACTTGCCAAGCTCACCAATGGTTGATCGACGTCGACGATGAGCGGCGTACGGTCATTAAACATATGGAAGTAAGCTGCGTAAACGTGGTATTTAGTGCATATAATCAAAATAAGTTAAATAATAAATGACATAAATTCAGATTAGCAGAGAAAACAATATATAAAAGCATATAGATGTAAAATTAACTGATTAAACGTGCTATACGAAAATAAATTTGTATTAAAATTAGCACGGAAAACAATATATTAAGCTTAACAGAAGTGAAATAATAATCTAATGAGATCTTTGTAATAATGAACTCTTTTCATGACAAAGTTATCTATTTAATTAAAAAAAATTAGTAAAATTCGGATCTGTCTTTGAATATCTTTCAATATTATAAAATTCCAAAATATTCCTGTTTTTTTAACAGTGCAGTTTTTAAGGAAATTATAAAAGCATAAAATCAAAAAGCTACTTTTCTAATTAATATCTTCATTGTATAATTTCAAAGTACTTCCAAAACTATGAAAATCCATTATCAATACATAAATGAAATCAGCAAATATTCTCATTTTAAATAGAAACTGAATTGCAACTATCTGATTACATGAAAGCTTTTTTAGTAATAAATTATATTCTTCTCATACTTATTTTTTATTTTATAAATGTATTGCGCAAAAAAAATCAAAATATTCGTGTTTCCGATTATCATTCACCCCCTCTCGCCGTTATTTTTTTCCGTGAACGAGCATCTGTCTCCGAAAACTTCACTAATTATATGAAAATGTTTCTATCTATTCATTGTTAAAAATTCATAAAAACGTGAAAATCCAAAAAGAAAGAAATAATGAGAAATATCTGAAGAAAAGTTTAAATCTGCAAATGCGAACAGCAAAGGTGGTGATTGAACAAAAATCAAATCAAGGTAAGAGCAATGGTTGTAACCTTCGAACAAACTTATCTGTTGAATCTGACGGGTTACCGGGTTTAAACTGTTATCGCCAATGTTGGCGGTGTTTACATTTACCGGGTGCTTTGCGAAAACCCTTTTTTAATTATGATATTGTAATTACCTTATAAAAGTTAACATTAAATCAAAATTTAATAATTTTTGTGAAAAAATTTTGTTTTTGAATGTTTCCTTTCTGTTTTATTTAACTTCTTTTAATGATATTCTGTTTTGGAATTAAATGTAATTGGTTTTTTAAGAGGTTAAGGTGCTTGATTAGTAACTGCATTCAAATATTTTTTAAAATAAATTTGCCAATTAGTATAAAAATTTTTATATATGCGTGATGAAACTTTTTTGATTAAACCGTTTCTCAAAAGTTAACTTCTATAAAAAGGTCTTTTGAATTTTAAATGTTTCTAAAAAGTATTTCCTTAACTCATAAATAAATTTGATAGTTTAGAAGCTGCTGAAAGGGCAAAGCAATCCTTAAATGGTTGTGACATTTATTCAGGTTGCTGTACTTTGAAAATTGAATTTGCTAAGGTATGTATTTTTAATTTTGTAAATTTTAATGCCATTTTAAATAACATGAATTTTTGTTTAATGTTTTAATATCTGTTTTCAGCCGACAAGACTCAATGTTTACAAAAATGATAATGAAAGTTGGGATTATACCAATAATGCTCTAGGTATGTAGTTTATTTACATGTAAAAACTTAGGTTTGGTACATTATTCTTAATAAAATGAATTTTCTTTGAAATCCTTTTGTAGTCTTTAAAGTGTAGTCCTTTCTGAAATCCAGTTTTGTGTAGTTGTGAATTAGCAAATATTCTTTTAGAACTGAAATCTAAAAATATATAGGTATTGGAAGGTTTGATAATAATTTACTAATATAAATAAGAATTTAGTGTTAAATAATATGTTATCAATTCTGTTTTTAAGTTCAAATGAAAAAGTATGCAGTTTGAGTTAAATCTTTTATTTTTCGATAACATTTCTCTCATGTAGTTGTATTCATTGAAATTTTATGTTCATGTTCATGTTCTCAGTTGAGTAATTTAATGTTTTATGCTTACAGCACGATTAAACTGTTAGCATTTTTCTCTGTGTCCAAAATCGAAACAGGTCTACTGAACTTACAATGCACTATTAATGTGGGAATGCTATACATATTTAAAATTCAGAAGCAGTTTGTCAAGTATATTTAAGTACATATAAAATAAATGAATTGCACATTAGGAATCTTTTTCATTGTATGTTTTGGAATCTTGAAGTAGAACTGGATATGGCTTGTTTAATGCTGATTTTTCTCGGGGTACTTTCTTTTTATTATGAGATTGCAGCTCTGCTCAGACTCGACATTATGTGTAGCATATTCATCTTTTAACAATATCTGGTGCTACTTTGGTAGACGGATGCACGGATTTTTGGCGAATTACGTTTGTGCAATTATTGACACTTTTTACAATCGTCAGCCATCTTGAAAAATGCTGTTTTTACGTATTTTGCGCATAGAGTATTCAACTTTAAAAAAAATAATTGTTAAAAACAATGGATTAATTTTTTGTTAAACATAATTTTTTAAGATGGCAGGCAAATGTAAATAAATACATTTAGTATGTGTATAAAATACTAAAGTAAGGTTAAATTATTACTTTCATAAAGCATAGAAATGGAATAAAAACATTGCAACAACCTTTGATTGGCTTAAAATATTACTTAAATTGAATACCGAATTAAAAACATCATACCAATGTTTGAATTAAAATATTACTTAAATTCAAATATCTTAAAGTAAGTTTTATAGGATATAATTGTTTAACTAAAAATATATGTGGCAATAAATATCTCAGCAATTTTTGATAGTATCACTCGTTATTTTTTTTGCCATTTTTTAGTAGGATGGAATACACAATTTAGAAATTACCTAATGCACAAATATTCTGTAACCAATCAAGGAGCTGATTACATCACGCATAGAATTAAAATTATCTAAATAACTATACATAATAAAATCATTTAAAAATGTAAAAATTTTAATATTTAACTGCCATAAGTAATTAGATTAAATTTATAGATATTAAAACCAATTACTTTTAAAGTAAGGTGATGTCACTGATTACATCATCCACAACATAAAATATCATAAAGAATAAAATGTTTATTTCAAATAAAAATGCAAAATTAAATTGATTTTTAATATTTAGAAAGCCATAAATAATATTTAAAACACAGAATTTATGCATAATAAAAACACATTATTTTTTTAATAAAATGACAACAAAGTGTTGGTTACCATAAATAACTTGTCTAGCAGTGGGTTTACCATAAGTTGTATTGCTCGCCAAAAAAAAACTGCTAAACTCTGAGCAACCGTCTACCAAAGCAGCACCCAATATCTAAATAATTTTCACACTGTCAAACTTTTAATTAGTGAATTATCAGAAGACAGCTCCATGAGATTTTCTCTTGAAGAGTATCTATTAGTCAAGTGATTTAAGAATGCCAAATACTGCTAGATGGACCTGAGCTAAATGCATGATTGGTTTTCGTGTTTCTTCTGTGTGTAACTTGAATACTAGCCGCTTTTCCTCAGAAAGTCCTTCGTGAAGGTATCCTTCTTAGGCAGATAGCCCTAGTAGCTTGCAAGATTCAAATAACTTAATCTTGCAAAGTAAATTCAGATGAAATTTGCTTGGAAAAGGCTTTAAATTTATGAACTTGTAGTTCCTGGCTAGTAAGTTATTTTCAAATCAGTTGGAAAGGGGGGCTTCTTTGTTATATATCTTAATGTAGCAGTAATGTGTTACTTGTGTATTCTAAAGCCATTTGAGCTGAAGATAATTTCTGTGAGAGCTGGATTGGATTATTTTTCGTTGTTGTTCCAAGCCATGCAGCAATGGAACCATTATTGTAATTTCTAGTGCATGTTTATTTGACTTATGAAAATATCAGTTAAAAGAGGCTGTAGTTCAGGCTCAAATGTCATAGGAAAGGTAGTTAAATGAATAATGTAATAAAATGTAATATTTGCTATTACTAATCAGCTTTAGTCAACAAATTTAGTAGGTGCATTCTTACATTAATTTGTAGCCTTGTTTAAATTTGTTCAGTTATTTTGATATTTTTAAAACTTCAGTATGTTGTAATCATTATATATATAAATAAGCCAGGGTGTTAAAGCTAGTTTTATAAAGCTAAGCGTAAGCAGTTCTGTTAGGAATTATTGTTAAAATTTTAAGGCTCTTTTTATATAGTTTAAATTTTATAACTTTTTCCAAAATAAATTTGCAATAGAACTAATGAATAAAAGTTTTTCTGTATGAATAAGTACTGAAGTGTGGATTTTTTAAAAACTTTTGAATGTTTTAAATTTGTCATTATTTTTATTTTGCATGACTATGTATTTGTTATTTGCTGAAATTGTACATGCAATACATAATTACCTTTTATATACTAATCTCATTCCATAATTTTATTCACATTTGATCCTTTATTTAATTCTTTTGTTTCATACATTTAACATAGCAGTGCACAAAATCAGTTTTCATGACGACAGATGACAATTTTACCCATATTGTGAAAAAATAAACACATGCTGTAGGATATTGAAATATAGAAAGGAAAATAAACAGAAAAAATTGAAAATGAAGCCAGACACGAACATTTCAAGAAGTATATGTACAGACATACCAAGTCACATACCATTTCTAATAACAATTGCTGCCAAATGCTTTTAAAATTTGAATATGAGTACATTGGAAATAATGACGAAAAAATTGACATAGGCCAAATATCCTGTACCTCCACCTGGATAGATTTAAAAAAAGTTCCATTGATTGTAAAAAGTGAGCTAGTGAAATGTCATAATGCAGCTTGGGCTGTGTTTGATGTAGCACAAATATATTATAATTTGCTGTATAATATTTATTTAAATACGTTTGGCTGCAGGAAGCAAACTAACAAAAGTTGGGGAGAGGCATCTTATGAGTGACTATGCCTTTAAATTCCCAGCATTGAGATATTTAGTATTTGTACATGAATGCAGATGAACCTACCACATATTCTTAATTTCAAAAGTTGATAACTTCAGATATGCTTTCAATTCTTTTGCTTTTTTCAGTTTGTGTAGAAAATAGATTTTTCATTCTGTCCAGTATATCAGTTCTGTGAAAACTAGCAGTATGCTGCTTTAAATGTATATCTGCTGAGTGATTTACATGCTTTTATTAAGGAAACAATCCAGAAAGATGTATCGGCAAAAGTCACAAAACATGGAAAATGCAATTCCAGTATTTGTCAAATTCTTCACTGACATTATCATGATTTGCTTATGTTACACTGTCAGTTGTTATTATGTGGGTTTCCCATAAATCTGAAAGTGGCCAATACATCAGACAAAAACACTTGATTGCATTACATAGGAGTCATGTAAATGAGAAATACTAAATCAGTGGCTGATACATCAGATAAAACATGCTGAATTGTGACCATATTCACTGATTCAATAAATGTGATGGCTTTACATGAAAGAAATATGCACACATTGCACCACAATAGTGAGCAAAAGCAACCCATAAAACAAATGCTTTGAATTTTGTGCTGTACAAGAGATTATTCATAGTGACTATGCACTTAATACATCGGATACGCAGTTGCATTCTGTGGCTGTGATAAAAAAAATCATGAGTTTGACAACAGATAACATTTTTATAAATAAAAAATCAAGAAATACGAGCATGAACTGATAATCTTACAACATGGATCAAGAGAGAAGACATGGGCAAGACAAAACAACAACAAGACAAAACAACAATATACAAGTCAATTAAAAAAATGATTATCTGCTTATCCTAATCCTGTGAATCTTGTATACAGGAGAACTTGCGGAGGCCTATGCTCTACGTCTGGGTTTTCAAGCGAGCTTCTGTGACAGATACTGTCTCCGCACTGATGCAGGCTCGTTATCCATTTAAGTTGCTGGGATAATTGCAAAGACAGGAAGGTTTGCTCCTTGTCTGAATTATTTTAAGATTGGCCTGGTGGCCTCATTTATAAAAGTGTATATGTTATGTTTTATTATAGGTTCTTTTAAGCCAAGAGGTATTGGTGAGTATAAATGTTGAAATATCCATATTAAGTCTAAAATTTGGCTGTGGAAATTTAAAAATTTGGTAATACTTTTGAGGTTTCTTTTGTTTATGTGGTGCTTAACAATTTTCTAATATACATATGCATATTCTTAGGGAAATCTCCTGGTGGAGACCGTCCTGCTCTTCTTCAGGAACCTCCTCGTGGTTATGGGCCTGCTGGTAATGCACCTCCATATGGTATGTGTGAGAGTTCTGATATCTGTATTGTAGCTCTGAGTTTAATGCATTTGAAAACATTTTAATTTTGTCTTTTATTTATATAAAAAAGCTGTTTATAAAAACCTGGATATGTGATTGGGATTAAAAAATAGTAATAATTTACCAATAAAAATTGTCCTTCCTTTTATTATGTTTAAAACCATTGACGACACAGGCATTAATAAGTGTAGTTTGTTTCATTGTTCTCTATGATCATGTAGGATTCACTGAAATTTTAACATTCACAAAATTGTAAAATGTTATTAAAAAACTGAATTCCACTTCATGTGGCAGGAAATTTTATCTTGCTGAAGAAGAGGTATTATAGAAAATAAGGTAGGAGTATTAATTTTTGTTACAGCTGACATCTAGGCTATATTTATTGGAAATGGAAAAGAAAAGCCTAGTCAGATGGGTGTAATGTTTCCAGGCATTGAATTCATCATGCCAGTATATCTGTCAGTTATATTCAAAGCCTTCTATTCCTTCTTATTCTAGGGAAAAAAAAAATAAATAATTTACTTAAGGATGAAATCTTTAAAAACTAATGGTAGTTGGTTATTTTTGAACGTTAAAATTTTGAACAAAACTAAGCAACAATTGTATATTAAAATACATTGAATTCTTGTATTGTAGGTTTATCCTTAAAGTTCTTACCATAGTTGAAGGGAAGGAAAAAAAAAAACTACCAAAATCCAGAAATTTTATTAACTTTCATTTTGCTGAGAGTTTAATACATATATGAAATTCAGTAATATTTGTACCTAAAATTAGTGCTTAAAACCTGGCAATGGCTTGGCAACTGATGAAATGAGTTATAATATCTTGGGTTATCCTAATTGTGCACCTAGGCCATTGTTCCACTTTTTTATTGGAGAGTGCCTCAGTTTTTTATACGAGACTCAAGAACTGGAAAACCAGCACTTGCTTTGCATTGTTTCACCCAGAAGTGGTAAGCAAGATGCTTAATGAATTAAATGCCGAAAGTCATGCATTCGTAAATAATTGAACACTAGGAAATAAAAATGTGAACTAATATGTACTTTGTTTAAATGGTGAGACTTCTAAATCAGTGTTGCTTGAAAAAATTACATTTCATGATAAAGTAAAAAAGCCGTGAATTCTTGCTGAACTTAGTTTTTTTACAATAAATTTCATAATTTTTAAATCCAAAGCAAATTTTGAATCATCACTTTTCAGGCAAAATAAACTAAACTATTGTGTTCAGGAGTTGAATTAGTTATTACTATGTGCATTCAAATGCATGGTATGGAAATTGATGAATATGTTAGTTTAGTTTTCTGCAAGTTGGGGAATTAAAAGTTTTGATGGAATGGCTTGATGATTACTTCTAGTTAAAAAATGAATATCAGACTTTCAAATTATATGTGGTATTTATAGGATCTGATTAATACCCAAACATACAAGATCAATTCTTGGGGCTCCCAGTTCAGCATGTAATTCTCATTAATTCTATTTTTCCATTGTAAAACTTACATAACAAGGCAATGAAAATCTCTGAAAGGATGTAATGTGTTAGGCAGTCTGGCTTGTGAATGTTTGATAAATTTTTGTTGTCTTGAATAGATGAGTTATTTCGACAAAAGCACTTTTATTATTTCAGAATAAATTTTAAAATTAAATCACAGAATAAAAAAAAACATACTATTATAAAGTAATACATACTATTGAATACACTATTAGTGTAAGTTGACTTTTTGCCTTGTGAAGCAGTCTTGCAAAATATTTGATAGGGAAAATAAGTTTTTTTTTTGTTGGTGTCATTGTATGTATAGTTAGCTTATAAGTATGTAATGAGTACCAAAGAATTTTTTTAAATTGTAATTTGCGTCAGTGTGTACTCAAATACGTTCTTTTACTGTCGGTGTATGAATTTGTGTTAAGTAAAATAAATATATTACATTTGAAATCAAGCTTAAGGATTTTCTTTGTCTTTAGTTGTGGGATTTTTGTTTACTTTTTTATAAGGATGTTGACTGGACTTTTAATTATTTTCAAAAATCATAAAATTCTCTTATTCTTAGATGGCAGAGGACCACCACCCTATGATGGTGGTTATGATGATGGTTACATTCCACGCGGTCCCAGAGCTGATCCATATGGTCCTCCAGCTCGTGATCCGTATGGTGGACCTGCTCCACCAGATAGGTAATTAGTTATTCTTTTTATATCTTACAGAAGAAAATGTGTATTGGCATTGCTAACTGTAAAAAATAATTCAGCTATATGTATACGTAACTTCCTAATTTTTACATTTTTACATTCCTAATTTTTAATCTGTTCACAGTATTTATTTCTTGTACATACTTATTTTATTTTTAATATTTTATACTTCTGATGTGGTTTAGTACTGTGTGAGGCTGTGTGCTGCATTATCTTTTTTTTTAATTAAAGGTTTGGACGGGATCCTTATCGCGGTGATGGACCTCCTGTTTCTCCAAGAGGTCCTGGTTATGGCCCTGGTGGTCCAATGAACCCCCCAGGTCCAAATCAACAAGGCTCTGTTATGATGGCATATGGTTTGAGCCATGAAAAAATGAACTGCGACAAACTTTTTAATATCTTGTGCTTGTTTGGAAATATAGTGAGGGTAAGCAGTTTTTTTTTAATTATTAAAAAAGTATTTAGAAGAGTCACGTCTTCTGTTAAAATATCTTGTGTTAATTAAATATCTGATATAAGATTATACTTGCATGTAACATGTTTGCTCTCTGAAAATCATTTTATTTATATTTTAGATTAAGTTTCTAAAAAGTAAAGAAGGCTGTGCAATGATCCAGATGGGTGATCCATTATCTGTTGAAAGGGCAATATCAAATCTCAATGGATCCATATTTTTTGATTCTAAGCTTCAGTTGGGGTGAGTTACATTTTGATTTGTAGCAAGTTAAACACTGAAGCATTAATGATGCTTAATTTGACTTTTCTTTCCTTTTAGATACTCTAAACAGGCTTTCTTAAATGATGTTCAGCAGCCATTTACTTTACCTGATGGAACTCCATCTTTCAAGGATTATATGGGCAACAGGAATAACAGATTTACAAACCCTGAAGCTGCCAGCAAAAACAGAATACTCCCACCTTCAAAGATGCTTCATTTTTTCAATGCACCATTTGGTATCGCAGAGGATGAAATGAAAAAGGTTTTTTTAAACAATAAATTATATATGTGGCTTTAATTTGTTTGATTATATCTGCTTCTGTATGTATCTAAAATCTATGTGCAGTTTTGTTTATAGGCCAAAAATAGTGCATAAATCACTACTGTGCCATATCAGTTTCTATGTTGTAGATAAAGTGGCAGTCAGACAGACCATCCTGTTGGCATTCAAAAGTATCTCACTGTATGCCAATAGATGTCTTAATGTAGATTTCTAATACTTTCCATAAATCCTGTTGATGGTCAAGGAATCACTTGTGTGTTTAATAAAACACCCTTACAAAGGCAGTCCCGTAACTGAAAGGTACTTTCCATTTGAAGTGGTTAGTTTTGGATCCTTTTTTAGGAAGCATACAGTTGCCAAAAAATTTACCGGAAAAACACTTTGCTATATTAACCAAGGATTTAATACTTATGGCAGTTTTTTTTTTTTTTTTCAAAATTACTTTGACAGTGCATTATTTTTAGGCCAAAGATAGTCTGGGTTGTAAATTTTTACAAGTATTTGACATGTGTAAACATGACATGTTTACACATGTCAAGATAGTATGAAGGTTTAATTACACTTCAAAATTTAGTAGCCTTGGTGCTGTTTTGTTTCTCTTATTCCTCATCCTTTTTGTGTGTGTATTTGTTATACATTGGTGGTATTAATTCTGTTAATGTTTTTCCTACTTTCTCAGTAAATCTAATTTTTTGTCCATGTCTGTTTTTACATACATTATGCAGATATGATTTCAGTACTTTCTGATAACTTCGGTAATATTGAATTTGATGTTTCCGATGTACCAGTTAGATGAACACTTAAATTTTGTCCATTTGGAACTTTCATTGTTTCACAGATTTTGTTCTCATATGGAACTAATTTTTAACTATTGTCTAAAGCATATAAGATATAAAATTGTTTTAGATTTTTTAAACATTTATTTAGTACTTTATTTTAAGTGAAGTGTTTCTTTGCCTTATTTTTATTTAAGTGTTTCTTAAGTGTGTTTAGATATTGACTGTTTTATTTGTAGGAATACATGAAAGTAAAATTTTTTCTATACATATTATTATTTATTTGACATGCAATGTATTCAAATTTAGGTGTTTAAAGAAAAAGAATCCAAGCCTCCAAACACTGTGAAACTATTTCAGTCAAAAAATAAATGTAAGTGAACTTTTTTCCCCCTCTGTCTTTTGTGTTTTAATTTAATATAGCTGAAAAGGAAACTTGTGTTTTTAGTTATTCAAGAAAACTGATCTTTAAATATGTTTTTCTAGCTGAAAGGAGTTCATCTGGATTATTGGAATTTGATTCTGTGTCAGAGTCTTTGGAAGGTCTTGCTCTCTGTAACCATGTCCCAATCCCAAATCCAAGTATGTACAAGTTTTTAGCAGTTGATCCTTATTGTGTATTTTTGTTTTATTGAATGCCTACCATTATTTTAAAAAGTGAGCAAATGATATATTGTGAGTTGCACGATGAGTTACAAGATCTCTATGACGTACCTCAATTTTAAACTCACTATAGTAAATCATTTTTCCTCTTTGATATTGTTTAAGTAGCAATATCCTCATTAAAGATGATACATTTTCTGTCAGTATAGATGCCCACATGGGTTGTAGTTCCTAAAATACTAGTGTTTCTTGTTAGAAAGGGCTGGTAGATTTTCATGGTTTTTTGTGTCTAATGAAAATATACGGGTTGAAAGAGATATTACCAATTGATAAAAAATGAATGTGCCCTCCCGAAAAATTTTTTTTATATGCAAGGAAGTTTAACTGTCGTTTTATTTCAATTGCCTCTTCTTAATTTGTTTATAATAATGGTATACTGTGTATTGTAATCATTTCAGTGGTTTTAAATTTGCTGTATCCAGGAATCAAACTTGAGGATTATTGTGCGTGTAATGCAGTGTACAAAACGACTAAATGAGAGTTATTGGATTCTTCAACTGTCATTAAAATACTATTGCTGTTTACGTGTGCTAGTTCATGAGTTGTACTGGAGAGATTTTCATTCTCTGATTTGAAAAAGGTTATAACGTTTTGTATTCTTCGGAAAAGTGTCTGAACGCGTGCAAAACATGTGAAGATTTTATGTGAATTATCGCTGTCGTGTAAGGTGGTACCACAGAGACTGAGAAAAGGGAGTAAAGAACCCATAATTAAACCTAAGGCACCACTCATGTTTACAAAATATATAGCAGCAATTATGGCATACATTGTAGGTAAAGTTTTTTTTTTTTAACGAAGTAGTAGTACAGTTAAAGTAATGCACAGTTGGCTCTGACCTAAAGTTTAGTACGACAAGCCTGATGTCGAGAATAATGCAGTGCCACGGAATATAACTCTCCTGAGAATCTAAATTAGCTGTGTGGCCTTCAGAACATACTCATTCTACCTGCTAAAACTATCCTTTAAATCCTGTCTTCTTTCTTCCTTATTTGAATATCACTTGAGCTAGAAATTTACATTCTGACTGGAAAATGGAAATGAGGATTGGAAAGTTCATTAACATAACTAAATGAGTTATTTTGGTAGTCACTTAAAAAAAGTTTATGCAGTTGCATTTTAAAATAAAAAACTCAAACCTAAAGTTGAACTGAATATACAGTGTTCTAAGGTTAAATGACCGATATAATACTTTTCTGCCTAGTGTCAAATGTCACTGTGTGCCATATGATCAGTTTGGTTATATTTGATTAAGTATCATGGCATTAAATAATTCACTTTTTTAATTAAGTTTAAATAATATTTAATCATCAATAAAGAGGGGTGTCACAATATTTGGTAGTATTTTAAAGAGAATTTTTTTTTATTAGATATATGGTTTTCTGTAGCAGATCCTTATGATAATTGGGAAAAAATTACAAGTGCTGATTTTATGTATTGATTCTGTTCCATTCCACTTGCAACTTCCGTCTATTTTTCATTTAAATTTAAGATAGTTGATTCATTATTATTTTAAAAAGTCAGAAAATGATATATTGTGAGTTGCACGATGAGTTACAAGATCTCTATGATGTACCTCAATTTTAAACTCACTATAGTAAATCATCTTTCCTCTTTGATGTTGTTTAAATAGCAATATCCTCATTAAAGATGATACATTTTCTGCCAGTATATAGAAGTCTTATATGGGTTGTAGTTGCTAAATACTAGTGTTTGTTAGAATGGGTTGGTAAATTTTCATGGTAAATTTTTGGTGAGAGAAAGAGAAAGCAAACTGCAGTTATTCATATCATTTTAAAATAATGTACAAGTAATTTATGTAATAGTTCTATATAAGCTGCAAGAAGTGTAATATTCTATTAAAACATGCTAATGTGTAGTGGAAATAGGAAATTTTGTGGTACATAGTATGGTTTTCTTCAAAAATTTGCATGTACCACATTTTATTTTTGTTCTCCCTTTTATTAAACAACTTCCAGATATGGTAAAGTACTTTTAATTCCAATAGTTTTGCCACCGTGAAATTAAATTTTTTTCTCTTAGGGAGGAATTTGATTTTAAAAAGCTGCAACATCCATACTCCGAAAACGTTGAAAAGGCCAATTTTGGATAGATCTCATTTAGTGGTTAATACATGGTCGGATACCTTAATAGGAAAAATCACATTCAGGCAAATTTAGTATGATGCATTTGATATAACATTTTAATTTTTCTGGTTTTATTTGCTTTGATTTGTAAGCATGTATGTCACATATCAGCTTGAGGAGCACTACTACCAGTTGTATCTTATTTCACATGATTTATTAAAACTGCGTGCCAGGACTTAAAGAGAGAATATTGCATTTCTTGATAGGTAAATGATGACCATAATTCATGGCTGCAATGAAGTTTAGAGATTGGACACATATCAGAATTTTTGACACATGAACACATTGCATGTACAATGATGTAAATATATCTGCAGGTGTTTTACATTAGCAATTATTGTCTAAGTGTTATTTTTATTATATTGTTGATTTTAATAGATTTAAAAGGAGAATTTTATGCACTGTATGTAAAATTAACATGCTAAGTAACTTTGTTTTTCAATTGTTGCAGATGGAAAATTCCCATACATTCTGAAGTTATGCTTTTCTTCAACCGGTGGAGGTCGAGGTGGCCCCCGTGGAGGTCCTTATTAATTTGTTTCGTTGGAATTTTGACATGCCAATATCTGATGCATTTGTGAAGTTCACAGGTGTTTTTAAATCATGGAGACAACTGTTTAGATCAGTGAATGTTTTTGTATCAGTAAACCGAACTTTGTGTTTTGATATGCCATTAAAGTAAACATTTTGTGATTTATTTCATCATTCATTGTGTATCCATTTACAGAGTTTAGTATGTATGTAATTGTGTAGCATTGTTGAAATAAAAATTACTCGCTCAATGTATGTCTAGTTTATTAACTATAATTACAAAGGACATTTTCATAAGAAAATAATTTCTTGCCTGTAACTTTTTTGGGTCTGACAGGTAAGGCAGTTGATGGTTGTGGTCCGGGATGATGGAAGAAAGAGGCCAGTGATTGTTTATCTTAGTATTGCTTATTTTTGTGAGATGTTAGCACTAAATATGGTCTTTTCTTTTATAATCTTGTGAACCTGCAATAAAAAAGTTTCTTGCATTTCAGGGAAAATGGAATAAATAATATCTGTTAAGAATGGTGTGTAGTATTGCAGACTTTCTCTGTAAAAAAATAGACTCCTGTTTTTCCATCTCATCTTAGTCTCTCTCTGTAAATTTGTCTGAATTAGATCCAGAAGAATTAATGTTTGCTAGGTATTGAAGATGTAAAGAGCATGCTTAGTTTTTGAAAGAAACTAAAAGCTTTCTTTCGTATCCTAATGAAACTTATAATGGTGGAAATTTTGACCTCTCCTTCCCACTGTTACAGTGAAATTCATGATTTTATTGTAATTTGTCTGATTAATTTTTGATTTGATCCATCATAAAGATCAGTAAAGTACTTTTTGAAGATCTTGATTAATAATAAATGTTAATACAATTTGGCTCTAAATCCTTAATTGTATATTAAGTTCATGTGCCTGCTCATATGCACATTTATTGTATTTTTATATCCATTAAAGAACAAATGAAAACTTGGTTTTGTACTCAAATTTCCACCATTATTTCTATTCATAGTTTCAATTTAACTTGCCCTTCCCTTTTGGAAAAAAATGTTAAGGCATTATGTAAATCTAAAACTGAGATAAATTAGACTGGAGCTAAAATATTCAGTCTTAAATATAGAAAGCAGAAGTATATAATATTGGGAAAAAATGAAATCTATTTTAAATTTTCTTCCATGTACTGTTTGAAAGTTCATTTAATTCAGTGGGACGCTTTTTTTCTTTTTGAAATACAGAAATATTAAGTTATTGACCAAATGGAGGTGAAGCTTTGGGCTGACATTCAGGCTATAAAGAGATAAAGCAGAAGAATCCCTTCTGATTTATCACTATTAATAAAACTGAAGAAATTTGTTTCAGTTTGCTTCTATGTACTTGTCAAAAGTTCATTTAATTATGGAGATCATGAAAGATAAGACAGTGTAAAGCATTCGTGGACACTTGCAGCCTAGGTGTTGCACAGACTATAAAAGGTTTCATTGCACAAAACCTGTGAAACTTTTGGTTCTGAAGCTCATATTTTTAGGGGTAAGATAGTGATTAACCAAACCTCGCCAAATTCAATACATGCTTAGTTTTAATCTAATGCTGAAATGCATTGAACTTTTGATTGTTAGAAAAGAAAAATATCAGTTCAGTGATTTTCAGAAATTAAAATTTTAAACTAAACCTGCTATTTTTTAAACATGAAACTGAAAAGGTAGACGGTTGTGCAAAATGATGCTGTGAAACATAATCGGATGACTTGGAGAAAGCTGCAACGGATTGACGATGGTTCTTGCGTTATAACTTGAAGAGACTTGTAGACAGGGCTGAATTGAATATAATTTTCTAAACTAATTGTTTAAAATAAAATTTTTGTCATACATGATCGTGGTTGCAATACGAATCTCACTTTTTCAGACAGAGTATCACATTTTAGATAATTAAATAGCACAACAAAGTAAACAGAAGGATTAAGTGTCTTGTACCTTGACTGCAAGAGAGCGAAAGTGCACAATTATCCAATATGGAGGCTCACAAGGTTTTGCTTTAGATTAGAAGAAATTTAGTTCTGAATTATCAGCATTATGCAAGATGATGCAGTCCTGGAAAGTTATTAAGATTTTTAGAATAGAGGGAATTGAGGACTACTGCTAACTTTACTTCTAAAGCCATGCATTATGCTTTGCTGAGTGGAAATGCATTGCATTTAAATTGTTGAATTTGATCAAAGTTGAACATGAAATAAACAAATTCAGGCTTTGAAGTTCATATATTTGGATGAACTGTTACTCTAGCTGCTGCTGTTTTTCCAGAATATGAAGAACGAACATACATACAGATTCTTCATTATTTAAAAATTCAGTTTAGCAAAGAATGACAGTGGATGTGTACATGAACACATATAGTAATTTTCCATTGTATAGGAGAATAATAAAAATCGGAAGAAGCGAGTCCAACAGCAATATGATAAACTGTGACCAACCTAAATGAAAGCCTATAAAACTTTCAAAGTAGCCCTTCTGGGAGATCTTAAGATCTAAATCATTTAATACTTTTTGTTTTAACTATCATTTCAAGTAAATTTTTGAATAAGTTTCTTTTACAAATGCCAAACATTGGTGCTTAAGCCATTAGTTCACGGGCTCTCCAGTACTTTTTAACAATGTTCTCATATCAAGAAAGTGCTATACAATTAGTTACATGTTAGGCTGTTTGGAGTCACACAATCCAATTGGGAGAATCCACCACTCCAATTCTGTAGAGGTGGTCTCGCAAAGAGTCATGTCCAGATAGAGCTACCCGTCTGTCTTGGAAAACTGGGAATTAAAGTTGTCTCCTACCCCCAGAATCCTCCAATTCTTATCCATAGCACGTTGAATCGTATCCTGCTTGAGAATTTTCTTAAAAGGTTAACAAACAATTTTGTCGTATGAAATGAAAGCAGCCGATTAATGATTGCATTATGTCAGTTACTTTCTTAGCCAAAATATCAGCTTTTTCATTTCCCATAATTCCATAGTGGGCTGGAAACTGATTCACCTTTGACAGGAGGTAAAGTCACTGAACATCGGTAGTTTAGACTGGGACTGAAATCCCATCGAACGGGCTGGCTAGTTTTCCCCATGTATACAAGCCAGTTTTGCTTAGAAATTCCTCTACAAAGGCATCCTTTCCTTAGGCAGATAGTCCTACTGTGCTTTCCAATAATGAACCAAATCGAAAACAGCTTTGACAAGGCAAAATCATCAGTGTATCTAATCACTATTATGCTTCAATTTATTAGCAATTCCATTAATAGTATTTTTTGTCCGAATTTTAACAAAATTGAATTGTTACATCATTAGATCCTACACTATGAAAACATTTCCTTACTGATATATTTACGTTTTCCTCTTTATAATGAAGGATTATAAATTTCTTTTGAAAAATGCAGTTTTTTAATGATTTGATATTTGTTTTTTTGAAAACAATCCGCCTATTTTATAGCTTAATTGCATATTTCTTATATGTGCTGCTTTCATTTGGTCCACAGTAGTCAGTATGAGGAATTAGATTTTCATTATTTCACTGTATGTTACAGTTAAATGCATAAAATTGTTGAGTTACTGTTACTTAACCCTTTGCAAAACTTTCCTTCTTGTACTCACAGAAAAATTGAATAAAAAAGGATTTATTTATAGGTTACTGTGAACCTTCTTTATTTATACTAGATGGCAGCACAACACTAACCAATCCATATATTTTAGAGATCTTTAGTTTTTAAAGATCTTCATTTTTCAAAGTAACCTAGAATTTTTTTAGAATATAAAAGGAATTTTTTTAAAAGAAATTTCTATGTTATTTTCTTGGCTGTATGCTAATCTCCTTATTCTATATTATTTTTAAATTTTTACCTTGAAATCTTGCCTAAAATCGAACGGCGAATATCAGGTGTGCCCAGAATGGGTTCACCGAGAGACTAGGACAAGACTATGGAGGTAGGAAGTAAGAAAGAGAGGCTTTTAACCGGTATTTCCCATACACTGCTTTGAAGCACTGGCGATCCCTGCGTGGTGACCAAAACATTCGGTTACTTACCATTAAAATCAATGGGTTTTGACAGGAACGGATTTAAATATTTTGTAATTACATCGTAAATATACATATAATGTATATATTTTCTTTTTCTACACTATTTCGGAGTCCTAAGTATGTGAAAAGAATACATTTTTAAACAACATTTCATTCTTAACAGTATTAAATGCTATACTTTTCACAGAACAGTTTATTAGAAAAAAAATTTAAGGCAATTCGATTTTATTCGGTTAAACATTACAAAAATTAAGATCAAAGTTTATTGTATTGTTAATATTAAAATTATTCATGCTTTCTTTTCTATTTATATAGCTTTTTCCATAAATACGTTCTCAAATATGGCGTGATTTTTTTTAGCTTCTGAGGCATCTTTTAAATCGAAAAATCTAAGTCAATTTATAATTAATGCTCTATTCGATCCAATTCAAATTAGAACACCTTTAATTTTAATAGTGAAATACGTTAAATAGTACTTAACTTTCTCTGAATATTTCTGAAAGGGAATAAAAAAAAATGATTTTTTAAAATATTATTTAAAACTTCTGTGTTATAATAAAATGTAAGGGAATAATTCTTTTAATTTTACTTATCAGATTTTTTTACCCTTATTTTCAACAATACATATTTTAAAGCTCTTCTTTATTACTTCCTTAAGTACGCATCTTATGTTTTACAATACCTTTTAACAGATTGTTTTCTAGTACGAACAATACTGTACATAATTTTATACAAATGTGTGATTACAAATCAAAAATTGTATTTTGACTTTTCCGACGTAGCTTTCTCTTCAAATTCGTCTGCGTTGCACGGGAAAATGAAACAATTTAAATTACAATTCTGAATAAACAGCTAAATAAATACAAAACTAGACCTGCAAATTTATGAATATTATCCTGATTCTTGTTGCTTTAATTCTTCCAATAAACCTTTATTAGTTATGTCTGTCTCAAGGAAACTTCGTAATACTCATGAGCATACTTTGTTCGCGCCATTTTTTTTAAAGCATTTTTTTTTTTACGCTGTCACTGAGCTTTCGCTCACTCCTCTTAAATTCCTGCCTTTTTAGCTTCATTATTAAGTATAATTTTCTTCACACTTATACCATATACAATTCAAGAGCAAAATGACAAAATTTTTATTTATTTTAACAGAATTGACTCAGTATTAAGTGTTGGCATACATTTTAATATTTTTTCACTCTTTTCTCAGCTCATCATATCAATATTTAGTTTTCCTATTAAGATGGCTAGAAAAACTTTTTTCCCCTTTTTATTATTAATGTTTGGTGTGTTAACTTTATTTATTAAATATCACGATCTTTGCACCTACGCCACATAAAATTCAATTCAACAGTAAAACTACCAGGTAATTTATAAACATATCTTTTGAATTTCGGATAGACAGTCTCGTGCGCTGGAGATAAAAATGATTTTTTTCTTACAGTGTTGCCATTGTTAGTCCAAAGGGATTTAGTCCCGAGGGACTATTACTTTCGTTTGGGCGTTTTGCGTTGAATCATTAAAACGTTGAATCACTTTTCAAATTGTTGCCACTAAATGTTATCGCTCTGCATTAAATTTTAAAAAATGAAAAATCTGCATAAATGTATGCATGTTTTTTTTTGTTTTTTTTTGACGTAGCTTTCTCTTTAAAAATCGTCTGCGTGCTTTGCACGGGAAAATAAAAAGGAATTTTAATTACAGTTCTAAATAAATAGCCAAATAAATGTGAAATTCGTAACAATATTCTCTAAAACTTTAACGAATTTTTCATTAACAAACTCAAAGATTTCAAAGCCAGCAATACCAACGTTGTACAGAAAAACATTTTTATCTCCAGCGCGTGAGAGCGTGTACCGAAATTTCTAAAGATATGCTCAATTTAAAATTATTTTGCGATATTGCTGTTGAACTGAATTTTATGGTTTAAGTGCGAAGAACATGGTATTTAACAAATAAAGGTAACACACAAAATGTTAAATAAACGTCCCTTTGGACGTAATTTAAAATCTGAAACATTTCAGATTTTTAGATGTTTTAGGCTTTTGCTTTTTTGCTTTGAAATCTTTGAGTTTGTTAATCAAAATTTCGTTAAATTTTTATAAAATATGAAATAGACAATAAAATAGACTCCAAATTTGAGCTCGGATACTTCTTTAATTATAATACAGGGCGATAATAGTTTTTGGCAAGAATTTGAAAAGTGAAATGGACATTTACAGTGAAACGACGCAAAATGCCATTTCGAGATTAATAGGCAATCTGAGTTAAACACCTTTGGGCTAAAAAAACTGCCATCTAGTAATATTTCTATCTATTACAATTTACCGAAAGCTTAAAAAACCTAATATTAAAAGATAACGAACAAATTTTTTTTTTTTTTTTGTCTGCCACGTCAACGATAGCAGAAAGAAATTTTTTGTAACCAAATTGATATTTATTTATAAAATAGCTTTTCTGTTTATTAATAACTATCTTAAATTCTATGATTTATATTCAGCTATAAAGATTGAAAACCGTAGCGGAAGAATACACTTTCCATCTTTCAAATGACAAAGAACAGACTTCGAACAAGATACAAATATTTTAGGGATGCTAAAAATCTAGTTAACTGTGAAATTAAAGGAATAGTATAAATATATATACAATATATAAAATAAATACTTATTATAGAGCATTGCTAGTGGTTGCCCCAATGCTGAGTTTTCCGATGCACCGAAATGCATACCAAATATTTAAAATGCTTATATACTCTCTGAGAAGATTATTCTTCGGATAACTACGTTCGGATTTCCTGTCAGGCTAAATACTTCACTATTTCATAACTGACAGGACTTCCAGTTTTAGGAAAATGTTCAAAATATTCTTTATACTGTTACGAATTTCGTATTTAGTTAGATATTTTTAATGGAATTATAATTAAAATTGTTTTATTTCCCCGTGCAATGCAGCGCGTGACATATTTTAAGAGAAAACTACGCCGGAAAAGTAAAATACAAGAGCACGTGCATTTAACATTGGGTAAAAGTTTATCACTGATAGTTAATTTGAATAAATGTAATTGACTAGTATGTTAACCGTAACCGTAATTCTACTCTTTCTTTTCTGTCCAGAAATTTCTAGATTTAAAAAGCTATAAAAGCCGTAGAGAAACATCTCAGCTCAGTAACAGCAACTGAGCTGTTGATGGTAGCGAATTCGCGAAGAGATCGGATTAGCTTCTCTGCGCTTTGGATTGCGTTTTATTTAATGTTTTAGTAGTTTAAAATATAGCTACTCAACATATTATGCGATATTGTACGAATATCTTTGAGGAATAATCCAGCGTTTTGCTATATTTCTTGTGATTAGAATAAATTTTATTTACTTTTTATCGGACTTGTACATTCAATCCATTACGAACCCGTACGGGTTCGTAATTATTAAGTAATAATTACGGGCATACGCCTTCGTTGCATATAATTCATAACATTCGTTGCATATAATGTAAATGCATATAATTCGAAAGGAGTTTTGTCTTTTGAAAGATGGCGCCACAAATTAACGTTATTTATTGAGCTGAAACGAAATCAAGCTACTCAGATATCAAAATATTTGGGTGAAATTAAGTTACAGCATTAAAAAGTGGCAATATTAATCGAGTCGTTATTAACTGTCTGGTTTTTGACAGGACTTTGCTGGAATAAAGTATTGTTCGCGATAAATATAATCATGTAAATCCAGATTATTTAAATTGCAGAAATCCGAACTTTTAAAATATGATTTTATTATTTTAATTTTTATTATACCAAAAGGGCAATTTGCCCAAAAACGCTATTAATTTCGTTTTGGCATTTTGCGTTGTTTCACTATAAACGATGTTTCACTTTTCAAATTGTTGCCACAAAATATTAAATTCCTTCATTATATTTAAAGAAATTAAATAGTGGAGAATTTACATGAATGTACTTATATTTCTCGCACTGTGAAAAGAGAACGGTAGCTAGAGACATCAAGTTTTGAATAACGCAGTCATCATGAATTTTTGATTAACGAACTCAACAATTTGAAGCGAGCAATGGCAACACTGTAAGAAGGGGGGGGGGCTATCTCCAACGAGGCAAAGCTGTATGCATATTCACAAAGCCTACAGACAGTTTCTGCTATTGTTTGCTCTGATTGGTTGAAACAGGAAAAATAGGGTTACAGAATCTTGTGCTTGGCGACTTTTGTTTGATCGCCTTTGCTATTTGTATATCAGCGTGGTGACCGAAAAGCGTGTGAAGGTCGGAGAAGGAACCTCAGCTCAACGGTACAGAGCACGAGAAAGAATTCTTGGACTTCTAGATAGGGGTTTCTAATCCCGTTCGTATCCTTTACAAACTCTCACTGCACGGACTTATTTTTGTTTTTATCCTCACCTTATTGAATGGCTTTGTTATTGTTGGTTTTTTCGCCTTCGGGCGCAGAGTTCAAAATTTAACACTTTTATTTTCTCTATTTTTGTTAAGGGTAATTTTTTTTATTTTTATTCACTGGTTTGTACTCTTTGTAGTAGATACTAGTTGCAAGATTACGATCCAAGATCCCGAAAAGCGTTACAATAGAAATAGCGCATAATGGAATAAAATATAATTTTAGTTATACTTACTCATAATTTAAGTGAAAAGAATAAATATCCGACGCCCTTAAATATTTATAGAATGTTTTCATTTGATTTATTTTTTTAATATTCTTTTATTTGTATAATAAATGCGCTATGTAAATTTACATAACAGATTCTCTCTAACAGAAATGACGAAAAAAGCACATATCCCATTTCCATGTAAATACTTTTTCTTGCAAAACAATTATCATACTTTTAACAGTTTAAATTCATTCTTTAACCAAATACAAATGAACTATTAATAAGATAAGTAGGTTATTTAAAATATATTACACACAATTCCCCTTAGCTTTCATTCATAAAATAAAAAAAATATCGAATGAAATAAACGCTGTTTCTCCTCGCTTTACTGGAAAGCCCA
>KK116094.1:0-22786 GCA_000611955.2 Stegodyphus mimosarum | reverse complement strand
TTAATAAATAAATATCTCGTAATTACTGTTGCCATCCAGAAAAATCTAGAAAAATCGTGATTGTTCTACTGATAATTTAAAAGCTTATAAAAGCCGAGGTGAAACACCTCATCTCAGTTAGTGAGTTAGTTGTTGTTGTTGCTGTTATACCTGTAGCTGTAAAAAGCGAACTGCTGTTTGTTTACTTAATGCTGTATTGATTGTAGCGATTTCGCTGTGAGATAGAACTATTTTATCTGTTTTGAACTGAATTTTTTTTGTTAAACGTTTGAGATATTGTGATATTGTGCGAAGATCTGTGAAGAAATATTTCAGCATTTTAATTCATTTCTTGTGGAAAGAATAAATTTTTGTTAACTTTTTAACGACTTGTGCATTCAATATATAACGAACCCGTACGCACGTAACAATACGTTAACTCATATTTTTATGTTTCTAGATTGTAACATGAAAAGTAAATATTAAGTGAAGAGTTTTTGAGACATTTCATGATTATTCTTTGCCATTTTGAAATAAAGTACTACTGCTATTACTACTATCACTACTACTGTTAATAATAATAGTAAAAATCTGAAAACTTTTAGATTTTGTATTACGCCCAAAGGGACATTTTTTTTAACGTTTTGTGTTACCTTTGTTTATTCAGTATCATGTTCTTCGCACTTAAAACATAAAATTCAATTCAACAGCAATATCACAAAATAATTTAAAAAGAGCATAGCTTTAGAATTTCCGATACACAGTCTCGCGCGCTGAAATTTTTTTTTCTTTTTCCCTTACAGTGTTGCCATTGTCCGCTTTGAATTCGTTTACTTTGTTCAAGAGAAATTTGTTAAAGTTTTACAAAATAGAAAACAGATGATAAAACAAATTCCATATTCCAAATTTGGGCTTCCAGATGCCCATACTCGAGTGGAGGACTACGTTATTCAAAATTCGATGTATCTTGGTACCGCTGTTTTTTCACAGTGCGAGAAACATACATGTATTCATGCAGATTCTTCATTGCTTAATTTCTTTAAATATAACGCAGGGTTCTAATTTTTACTGCCAACAACCTGAAAAGCGAAACTCTATTTTATAGTGGACGACGCAAAATGCCAAAACGAAATTATAGTCCTTCTGGGCAAACTGTTCCTGGGATAATAACGGTAATGAATTATGAAAGCGTTCAAATTTTAACTGTCGCTGAAAAGGATTCTTTCAATAATTCATGAATAGTTTAGTACTTTTTATCGGTAGAGATTACCAATAAGGATGACCTACTTGGAATAGCGAAACATTTTGTAGGGTACTAGATGAATATGCATTGAAATTAACATGAGAATCTTTCACGTCTTCTGTATATTTGAAAAGTGAAAAATATGTAACGCCATTACGAAATTAACGTCGTTGCGAAATTTTAGCAGCTGTGTCCAGGAATAATTTTGCATCTTAGATAACTGGACTTTTTTTAGAAAATGGCATTAGGTAGGATAAGAAGCTATTTGCTAGCTGAAGCTTCCTTTTCAGGACAGAGCATACGCAAAAATGTTAACGTTGTACTTTTTACTGCACCACCCCACGTTCAAAAATTTTGATACTCTTAAATAGATTTATTTTTTTAATTTCCAACAATATGGGTCAACAGCTAACTGTTTTAGAGATATTTAGGCGAGCAATAGCTTTTTGAAACCCCATTATATTTGATTACTTTCTGTTGATTTTATTTTAAACTCTATATGTGTAATGAAAATATGTACTGAAAAAATATATAATGAATATATACATAAATAACGAAAATATATGTAATGAAATATATGAATACGATATTGTTACGGATTTCGTATTTATTTAGCTATTTATTTAGAACTGCAATTAAAATTGTTTTATTTCCCCTTGTAAGGCAGACGATTTTTGAAGAGAAAGCTACGTCGGAAAAGTAAAAAAAAAAAAAAGAGCGAGTGCATTTAATATTTAATAAATAAATATCTCGTAATTGCAGTTGCCATCCACAAAAATCGAGAAAATAGGTTTTACCAGAATGTTCTAGTGAACAATCAAAAAGCTTATAAAAGCCGAATTAAAACACCTCAGCTCAGTGTTAGCTGTTTTAAGGGAACTGTTTGTTTACCTAATGTTGTGATTGATTGTAGCGAATTGGCTGTGGGATTGGATAACTTTCTCTGTTTTGAATTGAGCTCAGTTTAACGTTTGAGATATTGTGATATTGTACGAATATCTCTGAGGAAATATTTCAGTATTTTTTTTTTTTATTTCTTGCGAAAAGAATAAATTTTACTAACTTTTTAACGACTTCTGCATTCAATCCATTACGAATCCGTACGCACGCAACAGTATTTAATTTGCTATTTTTAGTAGAATCGTAATTAAATTGTTTTACTTTCTCATCCAAAGCAGTGCGTGACGAAATTTAAGAGAAAGCTATACCGGAAAAGTAAAAATACAAGAGCGCGTGCGTTTAACATTTAATAGATGGATATCTCGTAATTGTTTTTGCTATCCAGAAAAATCGAGAAAATACCAGACTGGCCTTGTGCTTGATTAAAAAGGTTATAAAAGCTGGATTAAAATATCTCAGTCTGTTGTTGTTGTTAAGTGAACTGTCATTGTTTACTTAGTGCTGTTACTATAACGAATTCGCTATTATATCGGATTAACTTTCTCTGTATTTTGAATTGAGTTGTATTCAACGTTTCAGTAGTTTCAAAATATAACTGCTGCGAGATATTGTGATACTGTACGAATATCTCTGAGGAAATATTTCGACATTTTGTTTCATTTCTTGTGAAAAGAGTAAATTTTATTAACTTTTTAACGACTTGTGAATTCAATCTATTACGAAACCGGACGGACGCAACAATATATATAATGAAAAATATACAATGTAAAAGAAAAAGAAGTCGTAAACTTAACCTAATTCTACCTTGCAAGCTGCAGCCAGTAATGGGAATATTGAAAAATAAAGACGTTTAAATCCATTGCATATTCAACCTGGATTATTAAAAAAATGTTTGTATAAAAAATAAACGTTGTGAATAAATAAATTAAAACAGCATTGATTATTTTAAATCATGCATTCAAAGCTCTAGGGTTAATTCCAATCGAATGTTTTATCACGCAGTATTTCTAGCTTTTTCCCCCTTTAAATATAGTTTATATTTAATAGTAGTTGTTACCCGTTATGTATTGCAATGCTTTTTAAAGGAAAGAAAGTGCTTATAATTTAATTCTATTATGAAATTTTTTATGCTTAATTTGTATCTTTCGACTGGCTTTCGTCACATGGTACCAAGGTTGATAATGGTTTGGGTGGTGAATTTAATTTTGGCAATTTCACTTTTCCACTGCGCAGCATATGGACGGTGTTTTAAGCTATTTAAATTTGACATCTTTCCAACGATCACACTTGGATGAAGACAGTAATCATAATAAGCATCGTAGTGGAATGCACTAAGATTTAAATCAGCGTGCAGTGTTCGTCTGGATTGAGCAAAGCGTGCTCGAACGTTTTCCAATCTTGCTTCTCATTGTTCGTCTGTTTCAGACGAACGGGCTTGAGCAGTACGTAATGGAACGTTTTCCAGTCTTGCTTTGCATTGCTGGTCTGTTTCAGAGGAATGGGCTTGAGCAGTACGCACTCGAACGTTTCCCAGCCTTGCTCCCTGTTGCTCGTTTATTTCATACGAACGGACTTGATCAGTGCATACTCGAAAGTTTTTACAGTCTTGCTTCCCTTTGTTTGTTTGTTTCTGAAGCTCGTGATGACTTTTTCTTTCGTGTTTTAAGTGTAGATCAGCAATCGATTTTGGTTTTGGGGGCATACCTGATTCCACAGCGAAAGTAATGCTTTGCGACGACTGCTACAAATTCATTTTTAAAAAGCAAAGAAAGTGCGTGAGATGCAATGACATGCATGTTAATGAGTGAAAAATTAAATACTTACGCTTTGTTGAATGATAACAGACTTTACGGTATTTTAATTTGCTCAGTGGCAACACATTTCTCTTAAATAAACTAGCTTTTTTATTAAATTCGAGACAAATTAATATAATTACGTTGGCAACACAATTTGTTTTACATCATCCAGTTTTCTAATTAAATTTCAAACATATATATTCCCGCTTTTCAAAGTGGAAACGCAATCGCTGAGTTTTGGATAAAAAATTTGTTAAATTAGCGCAAAATATACGTATGTAAAGAGTGCACACCCCATGGACTAGTTTTTGAGAAATTTTATGTAGACAGTGATTTTCCTCTTGTTTTGAAGGTCGAATGCGGCAAGTTTCATAAAGGTCTGAATTAACTATAGATTTGTATAAAAGACAAACAAATATTCATTTTTTTACATATAAAGATTCCGCACAACGGTTGGTTTCCTTCATTTGACTAGATTGTTGCGATTAAGGACCGACTCTTGCTGTCTTCTATAATTAATGTTTCATGTGTTATTAGCTTATGTGTTGTTAAATTATTTGTTTATTTAAATTTACGTTTTATCTGCTTGACATGTTTCGTATTTTAATCAAATAATTTGTTTTGATGCTGTTTTTTACAATTAGTATTTGGATTTATTATTTTGGGACTCGTGGAAAATTTTGCGGTTATAATTTTCTTATTACAACCTGTAAGGACTGGACTGATACCGATACAAATTATTTTGTAATTTCTGGAAGTTTTAAATTTTAAATTGTAAATTTGTGTGACTACCAGTTCAGAAACGAGATGTTCCATTAACTTTTATCGATACACTAGCCCGCTGATGACGATGGGCCGAGACATGTAAATTCTTTATATTCCATTTTTCATTATTATTTACGCTACGTCCTTGGTATATACTGTTTTAGCTTTTGTTACTTGCACGTTATATGCATTTGTTCCGCACGGTCTTAATTTTTAGCCCAAAGGGCGTTAGCGACAACAAAGCGAGCAGTGGCAACACTCTACAGAAAAGAAAAACATTTTTATCTTCAGAGCGCGAGACAGTGTATCTCTCTAAAGCTATGCTCTTTTAAAATTATTAAATTCCTACTATTAGCTCACATCCCTGTATCTTTTTCAAATTTTCAATCGTTAATAAAATACTTTTTATTCATCCACTCAAGTTCAAATACATTTTTTTTTAATTTGTAGTGAATGACACTTGACGTTTTTCACATATTAAAGTCAATTCCTACTTATTTATTCCTGCTTATCGGAACTAAAGATATGCTGTTTTTGTTAAATGTATTATAAGACTTACAAATAATAGCCGTTTATTAAGAATTCTCCCGTGCTGTAAAAATTAACTTCATAACAACTTATAAATAATAGTACATAACCGTGATAAATGGCATTGCAATATTTAACAAAAGTAAGTGGCAACAGTAAGACATAGTTCTAAAGATTTTTAAAGTGTATGGAATTAAAGAGTTGTAGTTTTATAGAGTTGGGTGAAGCTGATGTAATGCCCCATTATTCGCAGCAGGTCAAGCATATGTCGCCTTGAGTTGTGTGAAATCATTAGAGGAATATTAATTAAAGAACTGGACTGCTCGAAACTTACTGGAAAGGTTCCTTGCAATAATGAAGCATTATAAGAGATGGATAGAATGAGAAATTATAGCTTCATAAATCATAAATGCTTCCATCAGCTTCATAAATGTTAATAAAAAGTAACTATTCTTTCTTTATTGACCTAAATAGGAATCGACTTTAAAAACTTTTTTTTATATTAGTTGTTTTGTGATATTACTGTTCAATTGAATTTTATGGTTAATTGCGAAGAACATGATATTTAATAAATAAAGGTAACACACAAAACGTTAAAAAAAGGCCCCTGAAAATCTGAAGCTTTCAGATTTAAAACAATTTTTTTGTTTTAATTTATTTCTTCACAGTGTTTTTACTTATGCAAACAATATAAATTATTTATTTATTTATTTATTTATCTTAAGTTAAATATGTAATGGATTTACATGTTCTTATTTTGCAGTCTATACATAAAAAATTCGAATCAATTAACTAGTAATTAATAATTATTATTAATATCACACAAAATGCTGCGAAATTAACTAAACAATCAAGAAAGAGATTAATTACGCAGAACTGATATCCTTCTATAGTGGTAAACTCATTACAGAAAAGCACAAAATATTTTATTTTATTTTACGCTAATTAATTTTTTTCATCAGTTTTGGACTAAAAGTTTTTGGAATATATTATTTTGTGCTTTTTCTGGTATTAAATTTACCTTTATAGAAGGATATTAGTTCTGTATAATTTCTTTCTTTCTTAATTTATATTACATTTAATTTATTATTACTGTTACTTACACATTTACTGAATTATTATATTTAATTGATGCTTCCTAATATTACAGATTTTACATGCGTGTATGGGAGCCAATTTCCCTTAGAATGTACTCCAAGAAGGCATCCCTTGCCTTAGGCAAATAGTACAAGCATGCTTTGCCATAATCAAGTAAAATAAAACAAAACAAAAAAAGATTGCAGATTTTGAAAATATTACTTTACAAATTAAACCACGATTGTGGAACAAGAAACAACGTTAACTAAGTAAAATAATAACTTTTTTCTCCTTTTCTTTCTTAAATACTTAAATTGTTTTCTTTTACAGATTTCTATTAGATTATTGTACTTGAACCTTTTTGCTCCCCCTCCCCCACATACACACACAAGCGCACAAACTTAACATTGTTCTCAAGCAACTCGAAATACGCACAGCAGAAAAATTTAAGCGTTTGACTGTTTGATAATAATTACTATAAAACAGTTAGGGCTATTTTCGTAATATTTACAAAGCAATTCAGAATTTAAAAAGATAAATTTCATTGCCAAAAGACTTAAAATTTTCAAAATTAAGTAAACATACGTTAAGCATTAAAAATGAAATAAAAATAAAAATCGTGAAGGAACTTGACAGTAAATGGAAGAGGTAATGTTTTTGATACATTACAGAAAAATTAGTTGCACAATTTACGGAAAGCAAATTACTGCGAAATACTGTCAACGAGCTATAAATATTGCGGAAAAAATCCTCCGCATTTGCGATAACAGCTTCAGTCGCTCTAAGAGCTCACAAAAATGCTAATAGAGCTAAATATATTTCTTGTTACATCAAACATAATAAATTTCAAATTACCTTGTGTTTAACTTTTGATTATCTAAATTTCAAATTTATTAAACAGAGCATTTATTAATTTCTCATTAATAAAAAAAAATGCTTTTGAGTTTTTTTTAAAGAGCTAAAATGTTTTCCACTTTACTTTCAGAGTAAATATAAATTCTGATGTTTCTAGCGTCTCACTTCTAAAGATGAAATTTTAAATTTACTGAATTTAAAACTCCACATTAACATAAATAAATTTGAAAATGTAAAAATATAAAATTCATAGTCAATTCTGCATGGATTTCAGAATAAAAAAATTACGGATTTCTTAAATTCGTTTAAGAGAATCATTAAAAATCCATACTTACCACAATATTAACTCAATGAAGTTTCCTTTCAGTGATTTCACCAATTTGTTCTGACGCTGGATATAGTAGAAGCAGAATTTTCCGTGGCCGTCCACGTCGCATTATTGAGGGAATCATGATGAGTGGATGGCAACGATTTCAGTTCCTCGGGACTAGGTAACGGTGTCAGTTTCTTCCCATCCCTTTGGATTTGGGGATCCCATAGGAAAACATAATAGAGCGATAACACGATGGCGCCCAAAGACACAGAGAAAACGTAGGCTATAACGGTCAGTAGTCGGACCAGCTTTTTATGCTGCTTCCGTTTAGAGAGTGTTGGTTTCATCGGATTGTCCGGTGCTGCGTCCGACATGCTGACCTTCTCGCTGCCATTGTTAAACATCGCATTTTGGTCTGTCATTTTGTTTCTCCGTGTTCGAAAGAGAAACCTCTTTCGAGATGCTCGGAGATTCTATCGACTCGACGAGGAGAGATCAGATGCTTCTTCTCCGTAGTAACGGTCCCTCGCTGTGGGATGAGGAAAAATCCCTAAATTTTCCCTTAGGGAGAAATACTTTCTGTACCAGTTTAGAGAATGGTGTTTTGCGGTTTGATTTGTTATGTTTTCATTATTTACATGTAGGGATATTTGTGTTTTCCCCTCTCTTCTTTTCCATACGCTTAAAATAAAAGCTTTCTGTTATTAATTTAATAACATTAAAAAAGGCATTTATAAAAGTAGTAATAACTGCTGCTGTAAGTGATGATTTAAGTACTGTGTGAAAATTATTTTTTTTTTCAAATCCGAATCCCAAAATGTTCTCGAATCTTTCATATAAGAACTATAAAAGGAAAAAGGAAAAATTTTACTTAATTTCAAAATATTTTTAATTAAAGCAAAATTTAAAATTCCGTATTAAATAGAAAACAAATTTAAGATAGCACTTATTAAGAATACACCTGTATGTATTAAAAAGATGAAAATAAAATTTAGTGAATGAAACACATAGTTCATACTCTTAAATGATACTTTCTCAGTATAATTTGATAAGAAAATATTTGAGTACAAGTTCGAATTTTTTCTATTTTGCTTTCATTCTTATTCAAATTAAATCAAATCTATAGTGAGAAGTTTATTTCAAAAGTTAGCATAAATGCTAAACATGGGAAATTAAATTATCTCTACAAAACTAAGAAATCTATCGTCTAATTTTCTACAGAAAATTCTTAGTTTCTAGGTATTTGGAGCTTAAGGGGTGAGGAAGTGATAATGGTGTTATCTAAATCCTTTAAATTGCAACAATCTTAATTTTTAGCCCAAAGGACATTAACCCAAAAGAGCATATTAATTTCGTTTTGGCTTTAAAAACTTTAAAAGTCTGAATCACTTTTCAAATTGTTGCCACCAAATATTATCGCTCTGTATTATATTTAAAGAAATTAAATAATGAAGAATCTGCTTAAATTTGTGTATGTTTCTCGTAATGTGGTAAAACAACGGTACCTAGAGCCATCCAATTTTGAATAACGTACGTCTCCACCTGAATAAGGGCATGTAAAAGCCCAAATTTGGAATTATATTTTGTTTTATTGTCTATTTCATATTTGTAAAGCATTTATGAGTTGTTGATTAAAGAACTCACAGATTTTAAAGTGAGCAATGGCAACACTGTGCGGGAAAAAAAATATTTCCAGCGCTAGAAAATGTGTGTCGGATATTCTAAAGATACGGTCTTTTTAAGTTATTTTGCGATATTGCTGCGGAATTTAATTTTATGGTTTAAATGTGAACATGATATTTAATAAATAAAGGTAACCCACAAAACGTTAAAAAAAGTCCCTTTGGGCGTAATATAAAATCTGAAAAAAGCTTTCAGATATTTTTTTTTTTTATTTTTTGTTTATGAAGCTTTAAAAGCATCGCTAAAATTAATCTTACAAAAGTTTTGAGTTAAAATGGTTAAAGAGTTTTTAGACTAGAACTCGGAAACTTTTTATGACAAAAAAAGCGTGAAGATTTGAGTTTACTCGGATTTCAGATCTTGTCAAGTCTCGGATCTTCTCGAATTCGAAGATTTGCATGTTTTATTCTTAGTGAAAATGCAAGTTATAAACAGTAAAGTATTATTAAGCTGGTCAAAATGGGATAAAAGAGACAGAAAAGAGCTAGAACTGTAAATGTAATTTAAATCCAAATTTAAAAATAAAAAAAAATTAAAAAAATCTGAAAGTTTTCAGACTTTAAATTACATCTACAGGTGCGTTTTTTTAATGTTTTGTGATTAATGTGTTTTTTAATGTATGTTACCTTTATTTATTAAATATCATGTTCTTCGCACTTAAACCCTAAAATTCAGTTCAACAGCAATATCGCAAAATAATTTAAAATGAGCATATCTTTAGAATTTCTGATACACAGTTCCGCGCGCTGAAGATAAAAAGATTTTTTTTTATTTTTTCCCCCCGTAGAGTGTTGCCATTGCTCGCTTTTAAATCGCTGAGTTTGCTCATCAGAAGAAATTCGTTAAAGTTTTACAAATTATGAAATCGATAATAAAACAAATTCCAAATTTGTTTTTCTAGATAGGCATATTCGGGTGGAAACGTACGTTATTCAAAATTGGATGGCTCTAGGTACTGTCATTTTACCACATTTGGAGAAACATACATGCATTTATGCAGATTCTTCATTATTTAATTTCTTTAAATATAATACAGGGCTACAATATTTGGTGGCAACAGTGTGAAAAGTGGGCCGACATTTAATGTTTCCGACACAAATTCGCAAAACGAAAAGGGACAAAGCCCCTTTGGACTAAAAATGAATTTGGTTAGTTATTTTCATAACATTCGATGCCACCTTCACTGCATTGACAGTAGAGTTAGTTTTAGAGCAGCATAATCTATACTACTAAAATTTGTGCTCGTCTGTCTGTCTATCTGTTTGTTTGTAACATCATTTCCTCCGGAACAGCGGAATGTTGAGTTTCGAGAGGGATACTCTCGGATTCCAAAAATTCGTGGGAAGCCATTTCGATAATTCTTATCTTCGTACGATTTTAATCAGTCGAGATTTTAACTAAAAACTCTGAAAACGTTATATTGGCAACAAAAATTTTTTTTTACCAATTGATTGTTGCGGGTTGCGTGAGATATTAATTTTTGTTGTTGGGTATTTCATTGTTGGGTATTGTTGTGAGGTATTAATTAAAAACTCTGAAAACGCTAATTTGGCAACAAAAAATTTATTTACGAATATATTGTTTGCTTGGAGAGCCCACTAGTTTTTAACAAATATTATTCGCTATTATTTTTGATGCGTTTCTTTTTTCCTGAAACGCTTTGCTTTTTATCATTTATTATACTCGCGTTCCATTTTTTTTTTTTTCCAAATTGCTTTACCTTTTGCTTTTAGCAACGTTTCTATATCTTGCCTATTTATTTTTTTTATCTATAGAACTTCCTTTTTTTTGTACCCCGTGTTCTTTTTTTTATTATTATTTTTTTTGTTTATTTTTTTTTACTAGTTTGTATTTATTGTATTGAAAATTTAGCTTTACTGGCTCTTTTCTTCTACAACGGTAATTTTTTAATACCAATTTAACAACCAATTGCTAAAACTACTGCTACTATTACTTTAGCTTTACTGATTTTTATCTTCTACATTGATAATTTTTTAATATCAATTTAAATTGCCTTCTTTCGTAGTTCCAGCGGTTTGGTATCAGAGCAGCTGGTTCACTTCTAACTTTTCCCTTTAAAAGAAGAAAAATATTTTTCTTTATTATTATTTTGGTTGCATTAAAATATTTAAATATATTTTTTGGATGATTTCTGTATTTATTCGTTCACAGAGTTCGTTTAGTAATTCATAGAGTTCATAGAGTAATTCTTTTGCATTTCATTCTAAGGTTACTAATTTTGTATTAACCATTTATTTATGATTTAGATCTTTATTATAAATTTCTATTTCCGTTTCCTCACCAGAATGTAAATGTGTTTCAAGAGTATTTAAGCTGAGGTTTTTGGACTATAAGACAGAGAGTGTTTCTGCCTCTTGAGGCTACTTTACTTAGTTTTGCTAGCTGTGGCTAGTTTCTGAGATATATTCCGCAAGAGAAGAGGAAGAATGGCCTTGTTTGTTTACATTAGCTATACATAAGTCACGTGATCTCCTAGGTCATTGCAATATATTTCATTATTCGGCTTTGCGTATTACTGCATATATTTAAATTGTTACACCGTTTGAAATTTCTGAGCCAGCTTAGATATAAATTAAATTGTGTAGTCTTTGACCACTAGTCTACGTTTTAAATTAAAATTAAAAAAAATTAATTTCATTTAAAAAATTATTTTAAATTAGTTATTATTTAAATAACTAAATTAGTTATTATTTAATAACTAAATTAGTTAATAATAACTAAATTAGTTAATAATTAATAACTAAATTAGTTATTATTTAAATAACTAATTAAAAATAATTTTAGTTGCATCGCTACAAGTGGTGGTTGATTATATTAGCACAAGACGTGCGTTTATGTTCAAGTTCTATTTTAATAAAAAAGGTTGTTTTAAACCTTTCAAATCTTTCAGCGACAAATCTTTGTCGCTTCTTTATACATAACGATAATCCCCTTTGTATGAATTATCGCTATGTATGAAGAAGTATTATTTGTATTATTATGAAACTTTAAAAAAATTTTTGAGCTAGTTTATACTGAAAATACAAGTGTGGAAGATAATGACCATTACATTATAAGCCACCAAAGGGCTGTGTTAAAATTCTATTGGATTTCGTTGACCAAAGGGAATTCGAATACGCTGGTAATATTAAAAAAAAAAAAAAAAACACTCAGCGAAATTCGACAAATATTTAAACGCTCTCCAAAATAAAGTAAAATTATTGATTCTTTGAAGAAATAAACATATGTATGAAAAATGTTAGTTTGGATTATCCGTGTTTTTTAATTATCCGTGATCTGTTTCCCCGACATTAGCCGGAATAATGAAGCGTACGCTGTATAAAAGATAGTTTGCAGATTCTTTTAAGTATATTGTTGCGTGCGTACGGGTTCGTTATGGATTGAATGCACAAGTCGTTAAAAAGTTAACAAAAATTTATTCTTCCACAAGAAATAAATCAAAATGCTGAAATATTTCTTCAGAGATATTCTTACAATATCACAATATCTCAAAGGTTTAGCAAAACTCAATTCATAAACAGAGAAACTAATTCTATCTCAGCGAAATCGCTACAACCAATAACAGCATTAAGTAAACAAACAGCAATTTGCTTTAAACAGCTACAACTACAACTGAGATGAGGCGTTTCAATTCGGCTTTTACAAGCTTTTTAATTATCACTAGAACAATCTCGATTTTCTAGATTTTTCTGGATGGCAACAGTAATTACGAGATATTTATTTATTAAACATTAAAGGCACGCGCTCTTTTATTTTTATTTTGTCAACGTAGCTTTCTCTTCAAAAATCATCTGCGTTGCACGGGAAGTATAAAACGATTTTAATTATAATCCTAAATAAATAGGCAAATAAATATGAAATCCGTAACAATATGAATTAAAGTTAATATAGATCAGTAAAGTAAAAAAAATAATTGAGTAAAATGCTAGAAGTACACTGGATATATAAATAGGTTGATAGATCAGTGTGATTCTCTAAACACCACTGGATCATCATTATAGTTTTGTAGAGTCATTAGGTTTCTTTGCTGTTGGAGGTGTGAAAAATGAGCAATGCGCTCGCTGGGACTCGAACCCAGGAGCTGGAGCTGTCGAATACACTACGAAGGAGCTGGAAGGAGTGAGAAACTTTATATACTTTCCCTTTTAAAGATCGACTATGGATTAGGGGACCTAGTCGCCAAATTCTGGTGGTGAAGACTACCTCTTAATTCAGTCGCCACTGTAGAGTCTGGAAATGTATAAGACTTGGAATGCCCTCGGCGGGACTCGAACCCTGGACCTTCCGAATACGCGTGCCAATTGCACCCTGAAGGCATGCGGAAAGGATTGAGAAAATACCTTATAGTTTAAATAATGAAAATTTTAATTTTTGGTCTAAAAAATTTAGGATTAGAAAATGACACTTTTCTATTACGCTAAACAAATTATTTATTTCAAATTTATTAAATAAAATTATTACCATTTTCTCAAATATTTTATTTGAGACTGATACACGTTTCCTTTCTCGAAATCATTGTGCCATTACATGAGTGCATAGAGCAAAGGGCTTGACGTTGTTCAGAGGTCAATGGTAGTCGGTGCAAGGTAAGCCCTGACCTCAGCCCCCTTTCTGTGAGCCGTCTATGAATGGTTCTTGCGGTCACCGAAGCACTAGTTTCACGTACAATCGATGATAATGATGCATCTGGGGCTGTGAGTACCGCTCTGACGATTGCTCGGTCTTCACGTTCTGTCGTTTCTCTAGGCCTACCGCTTCCTTCTTGACGCTGTGTGTGGCCATAATTCATCTATTCCTGCCAACATCGTCAAATAGTGACATCACTCCTGCTCAAATGCCGAGCTATTCGCCGATAAGGCCGTCGGCTTCTAAGCCCAACTACACGACCTCTCTCAAATTCTGACATCTGCGCATATCGTTCGCGCACCTGTATGCGAGGCATAGTTACTGTCTACCAGAGTACACGGAATGAAATTCGTGAAGAATTTATGACCTGGAATCGTAATTTCTCCTCTTAAATATCTTGCCAGTTGCGCAGATCAGATGCGCTGTAGCGACAACCGTTCATCCATTGCCAGCCAAAATGTAAAATTTTGCATTTTCCGTCGAAACCTGTATGCATATAATTTGTGTCCAATTTGCTTTATATCTTCTCGGTGCGTCTTGGTGCGTTGTTTCTTTTGTCTAAGAGTGTATATTCGGTCATATAAAACGTCTCCGCGGTTTTTTGCCTATATATCCGGCAACACTCCCCCGATTGTCTCAAACGGGAGTGTGCTTAAAAGGTATCATTCAGCTTCCATTGTTTGTGAAAATAGCTTTCTAATTCGTTTCTCGTGTAAAAAGTTATATTGATTTGGAAATAAGTGAACTATCTGAAGAAATACGCTATGTGATGCTTTATTACTATAAAAGAGGTAAAAACGCTGCAAAAGCATGCTAAAAATTTGTGAAATGTACGCTGTGAGTGTTGCGAGTAAACGAAGGACCTAGAGTGGTTCGCTTTATTCCGTTCCGGAAATTTCGATGTCAAAGATACACCTCTCTCTGGTCGGTCAATCACTGAAAAAGTCGATGAAATTTTGCAACTGGTGAAGCAAGACCGGCACGCAAACTATGAGAAAATAGCAGAGGCACTAAACATCAACCACATGGACAGTTTGGAATCATTTGAAAAGAGCAGGATACAAAAAGAAGCTCGATGTTTGGGTGCCACATGAATTAACGCAAAGAATGAGCTGCTGGAACCTGGCGAAACCACCATTTCGGCTCTGTACTGTGTACAACTTGACCGTTTGAACGAAGTAATCTAGAAAGAGCGACCAGAATTGGCTAACAGAAAGGGAGTTGTGTTCCATCATGGCAATGTGCAGCCACGCACATATTTTGATGACTCAGAATAAACTGAAGGAACTTGGCTGGGAAGTTTGGATGCACCCACCGTGTAGCCGGGACGTTGCACGTCTGACTATCATTTGTTTCGGTCTCTGCAAAACTCTCTTGATGGTAAAAACTGGCTGACCGAAGAGACGCTGAAAATCACTTGGCCAAGTTTTCGACGTTAAACCACAGAAGTTCTACAACGATGAAACTATGAAGCTACCCAAAACGTAGCAAAGGGCCATAGATAATAATGGTCAATATGTACTTGATTAAAATTGATTTTCAATAAAGAAAATTTTTGTTCAAAAATGTAACAAAAACAGCGGAGACTTTTTATATGGCCCAATACATATATTAACAAAAAGCGGAACAAGGTAATAGAGACACAAATTTTGTATATAAATTCTACATAACTGCAGTCATATTACATGCACTTGGATGTTTATGTAAGAATAAGAATAATAAGAATGAATAAGAATAAGTATAATAATTACATGCATAAGAATGACTGCGGTATTTTATAAATCCTCCATAAGCTGCGATGATGGCGTTGCAGCAGTATGGCATATATGTTTGCTGTTGTCTTGGTATCTTCTATAGAAGATATCAAGTTCTGAATGTAATCCTCAGTAATTTCATGGTTCAAACCCTAATAATTATTTCCTATAGTTAAATATTACTACCGGGTCTTTTAGCAGCAATTATGGTATCCATTATATGGCAAAAAGGTTTAGTGGGATTCAGATCAAGGCTATTTCCAGGCCAGTAATACCGGATTTTTTCAGATAGGTCCTGCACCTAAGGGAGGAAAATGGGAAGAAAATTAATTTTGCAATATCCATTAAGTCGTGAAGATGAGAACCTGTAAATGAAGCAACAAAAATCATGCATAAAACAAGTTAGATCGTACTTATTAATTTTGCTGCATGACAGAGTGCAGAGTCCTGATGAGAAATTCAATTTCCAGCAACTTTAAAATGATCTTGAATAACTGGCTTTAAAACACTCCTCCAAGGTGCTGGTATAAGGTGTTGCATTCACAGTTCCACTAATAAATTTCAGGTGTTCAACTTCTTTACTGGATATGCATCTCCAAACCATTTAGCTTGTTGTGAATTTCCCCGTACACATTACGCAATCTGGATTGGAAACTTCACTTTTACGTCTTCAAAGATACAAGTTACCGTCCGATACATGCATCAGGACTCGTATTTCGTTTTATCTGTTTCGTGAACATAACGTGTCCTGACTGGACAGTGAGTTGGCTGCAAACTATGTCTTATGGAGTAGCAAAGACGACAAGATGAGAAGAGTTAAAATTATCCTTTATTTTTTCCCTTGTATCACAGTCGCTCCCACACTTCGGGATACAAAGACCAACCACTTGTGGTCTGAACGTAAAAATATAAGACTACTAAGTAACTAAAATTTAAATAAGAGTTCGCTTTTAATATTTTACACAGATGACTAACATTAAGACTGGCCTTTTAAATGATTCCGTCTGTAGTACTCAAACTGCGGAAAACTACAATATGTCTTTAGCTTTCAAGAGGATTAAAACCTCTGGCCTGAAAGGCGGACAGTAACCGATGGCAAGCTCGCGTGAAGCCTCGTAGCAAGAGGGCTGTCTCTTTCTACTCTCTTGGCAAAAAGCCACAACTTAAGCGTTAGCAAGTACAATTTGCATAAACATATTCGCCCGTTAATTCTGGGCGGAAGTGGAAAATAAGAGATGATAGTAAAGTTTTAAAATAAAATAAACGTTAGTCAAATTTAAGATCCTTATATATGTAGATTGAATTTAGATTCAGCGAAAAAAATTTCAGAAGAAGGTGTCTTACTGAGCATTTATTCACGAAATATGCTCTTTAGTTCAAGAAAGTATCTTCAGCATCCATTTTTTTGTAAGTAAAGGCTTTTTCTTGGTTCGATTCGTATGCAGACCTCCGCAAGGCGTCTTCGAACAGTTCGTGCTCTTAAATTTACACCCCAGTCTTCCTTAAATTCAACTTTTAAGTCAGTAGTACTTGCAGGACGATTACGAGGAGGCATCCGTTTTAGATATACATAGATCAGCAGATTTTATGATCACACTCTTTTAGCCTAATCTCCCTGTGACAAGCTGTAACAGTAAATGGACATTAGAAAAACAGCTGGTTATTATTAGAGACTTCCTCTTTCAGGCTAACTTAAAGAAACTTATTTTTAGGGCCAAAGTGGAAATGATCGGCGATGGAGATTATCCTGAAGGCTAATGGGTCTCTATCCACTAATGCTTTTATGATGTCGACTTGTTTACGGGTGTTCGCCTGGTCTTTTGTTAGAAGAGACGAAGCAGTGGAGTTGAATAGATATGTAGTCAGAGAAAAGCTGGCGGAAATTCCCTTCTGTAAGATATAGCAATGTAACGATTTACGCTATTCATCCATTATTTAACCACGAATGAATTTGTTGTTAAGTTTTAAATAAATTTAAAAAGACAATCCTGTCTTGCTATTTTTCCATAAAAGCTCGGAAACGTTACACTTCCCCTTCTCTCAGCTTCACCAGTTTCACGCTCCAATTAAATCCCTATCGAGGCTGTCGATTGAATGCAACCAATTTTTTAGTGATCACGAGTGTCGAGTATCCTTCTTTACCTAAAGCAACTGCCGCACATTTTGTCCCTTGCGTCAACCGAACACACGGAACCATACTTTCATTGCTTTAAAGAAAGATTTTAATGCCTGTTTTTTCTTTTCCCGTGCTATTTATCAAAATCGGATGACACAATCGGAAACGCTGTATGATGCAATATGTAATGTGAAATGCTCTCATATCTTGCTTTGCAGGAACTACTTTTGCTATAATTATATGTGAACAAAATAATGCGTTAACATTGCAAAAATTTATTTTTCTAGGTGATGCGTTTTTTTTTGTCCACTATGAAATGGTTCATCAGCTAATTCTGGATACAGAAAAGCTAGGATTTTTGTAGAAGAGACATTTCGATTAATTCCAATGTTCCTTCCCCCCCGACGAAGTGGCATTGAAATTGATTGAATTCCTCTTCTTTTGTGTGCTTTTTTCTTTAAATTTCATTAAATTTTTTGACTTGAGGTAATGCTTGTTTAAACGTTTTTGGTTTTAACATTTTAAAATTCTTTGTTGCATTTATAGGAGTATCTGAAATTTGTTAGGAAATCAATTTTTGGTCTTTGTGAAAAAGTAGTTCTAAATTTCTTACTTTATGTCTTTACTGATATTTTTTCAGCAGCTTAATGCGCGAAAATACTAGGCATGTTTATATTTTGTTTTTAAAAATGTTTTGTAATTATGAAACATATATTCATATATATATAAGCAAAAAAGAAGAATCTTAGAATTTCAAAAACGTAGGACTAAAATGGTAAAAAATAGCGCTCGAAGCTGCTGATTTTAAAGTTAAAGAAAAAAGAATTTTGGGGTTTCAAGCACTTTTCCTTTGATAAGTTCTGTTTGAAGCTTTGATCAGAGGAGATTGACAGTTGTATTTTTTGTATGCTTCTTTCACTTTTGCTATAATATGGATAGGTTTATATTACCAAATTATTTCAATTTGCATTGTCACTCATATTACATCGTGTTTTCCGGAAAACTGATAGGCTACTACAAATGATTTTTACGATTTTCACTAGGTTTCTAACTTACAATTCTTTTTATCTTTATATATATACGAAAAAATAAATCTATATATATATATGTATTTTAAAACTTAAATGCATTGCGCTTTTTAAAATTCGACTGCATAATCATAAGACTGTTAATAGCATATATGCTCGCAATAGATTGATGGCAACTTGATAAAATTTGTTTTCCCGAAAAAACACTTCACAGTTCTGGACTTTTTCTAAAATTACTCGTACAGTACTTCTCAGTAAGATAGAGCGCAATTAGTAGTACAACACATTTCACGCTACTAAGATCGTTAGGCACAAGACAGTATAAAAAGTCTGAAGTGCGTAAGCTCGTACAATGATCGCTCAATACTCTGAGTTAAACTGTAACTAAACTAGACTGATGCTCTTTCCGATCTTATATAATTTTCCCTCGTCCGCCGAGAAATGACAGACAGACAGACAAAGCAGACAAATGTCTTGTTTTGCATCCGCTGAGTCTTTCTGCACCGATGGGCGAAAAATCAACCTAGGGGGCGAAGGAAAGGTATACAGAAAGGGGGCAATTTCATATTTCAGAGGAGAGTAAAAAGGAACTCCGTATATTTTATACGAGTTTTAAAGGCGAAGAAAAAAAATATGGGACAAAATAAAATTTAAAAAAAATATCTCAAAAGAGGGAAAAAAATAAAAAGGGCCTATAGAAAGAAAAGGAAAAGATGTAAGAAAAATGTCCTAAAATTACGATTGTGTCCAGACAAAGTATATATTAAGTAAGGTAACATTTAGTATTGCTGTTTCCAGACATATTCATACATTTTATGTTTTGCAAACAACATCAGACAAAATCATAAAACCATACACTGCGAGAGCGTATCAACAAAAATAAATAAATATCAGAGTTTATTTTTATTTTAATGTTAATTAATTTTTCTTACTTAAACATTATATTTATTTATTAATTTAACCATCATAATTTACTGTATATTTGTACTAGTTGAACAAATTGAGGCACATTTAATTAGTATATGCTCATAATTCTAAGAGATGTATTCAAAAAAATATAGATTAATCTTATTGCTTCTTTTATTTGCGAACTGAAATAAAAATTGCGATCGAAAACAGTAAAACCTGAAATCTTATACATTCTTCGATGCTCAAAATCCTCTTTCCCCCTTTCGAGAAATTCCTCAAAGGGGCCCAGATGGGGAGTGCTTAATAGACGGCATCTATTGATAAGGATAACGTCACTACGGAAAAGTTACAGGAAAAACAAGCAAATGATTTAAAGCAATTTCTAACTATTATTTAATGTCAAAGGCCTACAAACATAATAAATAAATGAATTTAAAGGCACTTCAGTGATACATATTTGATTTAGTTTAGAGAAAATAAGGCTACTTCCTGAAAGCTCCCATTTTCCTTCGGATTGCAGAAGAATGAACAGCGAGGAAAATGGGACCCCTTTTTGCACAGAAAAACTGTCACATTTGAGGGCGAGACACTTCGGAGAAAAATTTTAATAACTTTTTTAAGGAAATAAGCCTTTTTTCCGGAAAATACACATAATAATTTCGGAGCTGTGCTAAGCTGCTGCCTCCATCTTTCGTGATCATAGCGCCCCCGACGGCCGCCGAGAAATAAATTCTCGAAATTACTGGAAAAACATATTTTTAACTTAATACGACTACAATTTACATGTATTGACACTAAAATTATTTACATATATACAACATTCGTAACAATATCTCGACTTTCAAACGCAACAGAAAGCCTATCACGAGTTTTTATTGTTACTAAACTGCTAGAAATTATAACGAATTGCCAATCTATCCTTACACTAAAGTATTTCTATTTGTAGATAGAAGAACTCAAGTATTAAAATAAACTTAAATATTTTTTTTGCATCTTTTTAGAAGGTTGGTTTTTTATATCTTGACAGGCGGTAAAATCCTTATTCTCTCCTCCTTCTAGAATGATATTAAAAACTAATTAGAATGTTAGTAATAGAAGCTTTCCTGCCTATTTGAAACCTAACAGGCTCATTAAATATATTTGAAAGGCTCACTCACACAATTAAATATGTTTGAAAACCTAACAGGCTCATAAAATATATTAAAATATAAAAAAAAAATTAAAATCTGAAAGATTTCAGATTTTAAATTACGTCCAAAGGCGCGTTTTTTTAACGTTTCGTGTGCTACTTTTTTTTATTAAATATCATGTACTACGTACTCAAACCATAAAATTCAGTTCAAAATCAATATCGCAAAATCATTTTAAAATGAACATATCTTTAGAATTTCCGTAAGTCTCGTGCGCTGGAGATAAAAATGTTTTTCTTTTTCCGTACAGTGTTGCCATTGCTCGCTTTGAAATCATTTAGTTTGTTAATCAGAAATTCGTTGAAATGTTACAAAACATAAAATCGATAATAAAGCAAATTTCAAATTCAAAATTAGGGCTTCCAGATGCCCATATTCGCAGTAGGATTACGTCATTCAAAATTCGATGGCTCTAGGTTTTATCACAATGCGAGAAACATGCATACATTTATGCAGATTTTTCATTTTTTAAAATTTAATGCAGAGCGATAACATTTAGTGGCAACAATTTGAAAAGTGAAACGGGCATTCAGAGTGATTCAACGCAAAATCGCAAAACGAAAGTAATAGTCCTTCGGGACTAAATCCCTTTGGACTAATAACCCTTAAAAATATTCAAAATAATTTCTTCAGAATTCGACTTCAGGAAACTTGAACTGATATCACTTGAAATACGAAACCGAAAATGGTTGGAACTAATACGGAGTTATTTTCTATAAATTAGGTTTTCAGAGAAGAAAATGACAAATCAATAATGCCTTTCCCGAAATTTGGATCACAGACTTTCCACTTGCTAGTTACACTTTTACCTGCAAGAGAAGATGCGATAATTTGCTACATTCTTCCCCATTTAAAGGGAGACTGGAGTAAGGTATGATCCCATACTGACCGAACCCAGTTACTGCCCAGTTATCGTGTATCATTTGGGTACCACTTTGAAGACTGTTAGATTTTGCGGAACAGAAGAAATTAGTAAAATCATTTGTGCAATCATAGCACAAAAATCATTTAAGTGTATTTTCATAAAGAGTGTAAAACATTCTCAAATATAAGTATAGGCACCGGGAGAGAGCATTAAAAGTTAGCTTTTGTTATTTGTCAAAAAAGCATTCTTTTTAAAAAAAAAATTAGACATTCCCAAAACATGAATATTTTCATCATTTAAAGCGCTCTTGGAATTGCAAGTTTATGACTATCAACTATCTTTATTATATGCGACTAAAGTGTCTGTTTGTCGCCGATAGTTTATTGGTTGCTTGCGTAACAATAATTACGAGATATTTATTTATTTAATATTAAAAATGCACGCGCTGTTTTATTTTTACAATTTGTAGCATCATTAGAAGAAAATACTGTTACGGATTTCGTATTTACTTAGAATTGTAATTAAAATTGCTTTATTTTCTCATGCAACGCAGACGATTTTCGAAGAGTAAGCTACGTCGGAAAAGTAAAAATAAAAGAGAGCACACATTTAATATTAAATTCTTTATTATATGCGGCTTATTAAAAATGATGGAAAGATCTACACAAGAAATGTTGTGTACTAAGAGATCTTTGACATGTATCGCATCGCATCGGACATCTATAGCCGGGATATCATATATTTTATGACTTATCCGGCTCACTGACTAATATGAAGTAAATACACCTGACGTGACAATTGATGAAAAGCTCAAGAAAAAGAAGAGAAGAGCGGGGGTGCCTGAGGCCGCAAGGTAAGAAGACCGAAAATCAGTAATGGAGATAATCAATTCCTGACACTTAGATTCCCATTAAGAAGTGGTATACATAATAAAATCATAACCCACTAATAACGAGAAAAATGTAAAACATACAGAAACAGTAAAAGTTACAATATATAATGCATAATAATAGATAAGTGAGGAAATCAAATACAGTAACATATGTGATTCAGAAAGTATATATAATATATACATTATGTTTCAAAACAGTAAATTTTATTTAATTATTTATTAAATTTAAACAATTCATTGCGCCAT
>KK116093.1:10097-94989 GCA_000611955.2 Stegodyphus mimosarum | reverse complement strand
GTAGGTAACGCAAGGCTAACTTTCGAGGAGTTATTAACTGTAGTAACTCAGATAGAGTCTGTTTTAAATTCTCGTCCGATTACTCCTTTATCTTCCGATGTAAACGATCTAGAGGCCTTAACACCAGGCCATTTTCTCATTGGAAGACCTTTAAATGCTGTTGTAGAGCCTGAATTAATTGATATACCTGAAAACAGACTCTCAAGATGGAAACGAACTACCAGATTTGTCCAATTGATATGGAAACGTTGGCATAGGGACTATTTAAATACATTACAACAGCGTTCAAAATGGAAGGTAGAACGAGCAAATATTAAAATAGGTATGTTAGTACTAGTTAAAGAAAATGAACTCCCTGTGAATAGATGGGTGTTAGGGCGCATTATAAAACTCTTTCCTGGAGTTGACGGTAAGGTTAGAGTAATAGAAATTCGAACTGCAAGAGGCATCATAAAGCGTGGAATTACAAAAATCGCAGTATTACCCCAGGAAGAAACTTCTTAAGTTAGTTAAGTGTGTTAGCTTTATGATTATAATACTTGTATTTTGGATAAAAATTTGTATTGATTATTGTAAAATTTCGTATTGAGAATCGATTGCTATTGTATTTTATTGCCATACTGTTAATTGCTAACTGATTATTATTGTATGTTTATGTTGTAATTGTAATATTTTGTATGTTATTATAAGTATTATTGCACGAAATTATTGAAGCAACCCTTCAATGCCGGGGGGTATGTTCAGTCATTAGGACAGTTGGCTGTTAACTTCTTGGCGCATATGGTCATTAATTACAGTAACCCTGTAACGCTCGCTCTGGATTTTTTCTTTTTGCTGTTATTGGTTGTCTGAGTAAGTCATCGCTAGAAAGATGGCTCGCAATTGAAAAATAAATTAATATACAGTCCACTATTGTTAAGTTCAAATTGTTTGCACGCGCATCGCATGAACACACATGTTGATGCAGGAAAGAACATGCATGCATTCATGCAGGAAAGAAACTTAAAATATGTGAAGTGGTAACAAATCATTTATTCAAAAACATCATTTAAACGTACCTATACATACGTGAAAGAATCCTCATGTGTTATATATATATATATATGTAGTATGTCATTTGCTCACAAAGGTACTTTACACAACCATATGCATATTTTTAGTAGAGACAAAACTCATGTGTGTGAAATACATATGTAATAAGTTGCTTACTTAAAAAAATAATTTAAAAAGCACATATGCTTATGCATACAGGAAAGAAACCTCATGTGTGTGAGGTATGTAACAAGTCGTTTGGTCAAAAGAGTCATTTAAAAAGCCATATGTTTAATCACACAGGAGAGAAACCTCATGTATGTGAGATATGTAATAATTAATTTACACAAAAAAGTGGTTTAAACAGACATACACTTATTCACACAGGAGACAAACCTCATGTTTGTGAGATATGTAATAAGTCATTTGCTCAAAAAGGTGATTTAAACAAACATGCACTTATTCACATAGGAGACAAACCTCGTGTTTGTGAGGTATGTAGTAAGTCATTTGCCAACAAACACAGTTTGAACAACCATGTACATTTTCACACAGGAGAGAAATTTCATGTTTGTGAGATATGTAAAAAATCATCTACTCTAAAACTTAATTTAAAAAGGCATATACTTACTCACACTCCAGAAAAACCTAACGTGTGTGAGATATGTAGCAAGTCATTTATTCGAAAGAGTTGTTTAAATGACCATATGTTTATTCACACGGGAAAGAAAGCTCATGTGTGTGAGGTATGTAACAAGGCCTTTGGTCGAAAGAGTCATTTAAAAAGCCATATGCTTAATCATACAGGAGAGAAACCTCATGTGTGTGATATATGTAATAATTCATTTGCTCAAAAAGGTGATTTAAACAGACATATACTTATTCATACAGGACAGAAACCTCATGCGTGTCAGATATGTAATAATTCATTTACTCAAAAAGGTGATTTAAACAGACATATACTTATTCACACGGGAGAGAAACCTCATGTATGTGAGATGTGTAATAAGTCATTTGCTCAAAAATGTGATTTAAACAAACATGTACTTGTTCACACTGGAGAGAAACCTTATGTTTGTAAGGTATGTAATAAGTCATTTGCCAACAAACACAGTTTAAACGACCATATGCTTATTCACACAGGAGAGAAATCTCATGTTTGTGAGATATGTAATAAATCATTTACTCTAAAATGTAGTTTAAAAAGGCATATACTTACTCACACTGGAGAAAAACCTCATGTGTGTCAGATATGTAATAATTCATTTGCTCAAAAAGGTGATTTAAACAGACATATACTTATTCACACAGGAGAGAAACCTCATGTGTGTGAGATATGTAGTAAGTCATTTGCTCAAAAATGTGATTTAAACAAACATGTACTTATTCACACAGGGGAGAAACTTCATGTATGTTAGATATGTAATAATTCATTTACTCAAAAAAGGCAATTAAAATGCCATATACTCATTCTCACAGGAGAGAAACCTCATGTGTTATGTAACAAGTTTTTACTCAAAAAAGTCATTTAAACGGACATTCACACAAGAGAGAAGCCTCATGTATGTGAGATATGTAATAAGTCATTTACTCTAAAATGTATTTTAATAAAGCATTTACTGATTCAGACAGGTGAGAAGTCTCATGTGTGTCAGATATCTAATAAGTCATTTAGGTGGAAGTATATGCAAATTTTGTTAAGTTAAAAAGCCATATGATTATTCACACATGAAAGAAATCTCATGTTTGTGAGATATGTAATAATTCATTTACTAAAAATTCTTAATTTATAAAAGCATATAGTTTTTTTTTACTGGAAAGAAACTCTTATGAGTTACCTGAGTAACAAATCAGTTAGATGTCAGAAAATCAAAAGATGCATGTGTACAGATAATAGAAGGCTAATATCTGTTGGAAAAAAGTCAGATTAAGAAAAACTATTACTTACCTGTGCAGTAATGACTTGTCCCTGCTAGAAAGAAACGTCATTGTAAGATGTGTTTTTAACTCATTTCATCTCAATTCTTAATAAATCATGCATTTGCTTCCACAAGAGAAAAACATGTTCACAAAAAAAAAGTCAAGTCATTTTAAAGTATTCCTGATTTAAAGCATCATTTATTTACTATTGATATTTAACTAGTAATAAAAAGTCCTTATGATCGTACAATGAAAATTTAAGGATTGATTATACAATTCTGAATTGGGTAATTTTATAGATATCACATTCATTCCATCCAGTTAGTATCATTTGAACTGTTTTGAAGGCTTGAAGTATTAAACATTTTTATTTGAATGGAAATTTCATTTACATTTTACACCATAATGTACTTTTTTTTTTCAGTTTTTGTAAGAAGTACAAAATGTGAAATATATTCTTTTGTGGTATCTTTAGTACTGTATGGTTTATGTTCCTCATTAACCTTTCGAAATGCCTTTTTGATGTCGAGATTGCTTAGACTTTAGATTTTTGAAAGTATCCTGTGTTAAAAACAGTAATTATGGTTCATGTTATTGATGCCACAATGCAGCCAGTATGGAATTTGTAGTGTTTTTGAATGAAATTGAAATTTTTTGCAAAAGTAAAGTTTTTTTCTCGATATTTGCATGTTAATGCTACCACCGTCATAAAAGTTGCTGTATTTTAGGTATATGCGAATTTCTGGCAACCATGCATGCAACCATTCTTTCAACAACCATGTTCATAAAAATCTTTCAAACAAGCAACTGTGCTATTTTGTGTGCATTCTTTTTTGTATTCAACAGTTTCTACAAACAGATCATTGTATTTTTTGCCATAATTTTTAAAATGTGACCTTTTGAATTTATGCCCAATGGACAGCAAGAACACAGAATTTTGCTGAAAATTCTCTAAATGGAAGAAGGAGGAAATGATTTTCCTGGATAGCCAAGGGCTGCGTGAACCTAATTCGTAGTGTCCGCTGTGTTCTTTTACACCAAAAAAGATTACTGTGTATTTGGTCAGAAGGAAAGTGCAAAGTAATTACAGAAAGATTACAAGAAGAAGGTGTTTTATTTTTTTAATGCAATGCTTAATCCAGATGTAATAATTCAAATCTGCATTTTTAAGAATATTGTTTTTACATATATTTAAAAAGTTTACCAACCTGCCATAAATATAAACAGTTTGGAAATGTTTCTAAAATAAAGGTGTGTAAACTACCATCTTTCTCCCGTTACATAACTTTTAGCTTTTCATTTGTAAAAAATCAAAAACTTTTGCTAAGGTCATTGTGTTAATGTGTAACTTTTTTCTTGCTCATGGATCTATGCAAATGTTTCAGGTTTGTTTATACTTATAATGCCTCTTCATTCCCTGTCAATAAATATTCAGATTTGACATCTGGTTCCTGTGGAATCTCCTTAAACTTTACTCTTTTTATGTTAACACAGAATTTAATTTTAGTTCTGTGATTAGATGTCAAAGTATGTTTGTCAGCTTCAATGAGCTTTCAATCAATTTTTGCATATATCATTAATGCTGTAGAAAAAATGCAGTGTTCCAGTATGTATAAAACTGCATTTGGAATATATCTTTTCCATGAATTTGAAAAAGGTTTACTTAATAAATGTGTCTTTAAGAATCATTCTTTCTTTTTTAACATGTGCCAGAAGAAAACATGACTTTTAATTCTCAAGGACACACGCTGGCTTTCTATATGCTTTAATATACCAAAGTAGAATCTCATATTTATAATTTCTGATTTGTTTGCAATTGTTTGGTGCATATCAACATTATGAGAAATGGGGACCTAAATTTCTTTTGAAATTTACTGAGAGCGCATAGTCAAATAGTCCTTTTATAATGCAACTTTAGAACAGGAAAGAATCTGACAACTTTTATACTTTATTTTCTCTTTTGTTATTTTAACTCAAGAGACATTCTCTATTAGAATTATATCCAACTCATGTTGGCAAACAGAAATGAGAATTCTGATCTGGCAAAATATACTGTTAGCAGAATATAACATTTCCACATCATTTTAATTTTATTTCCTGGGACTAATTGAAGTAACATTGCATCTGTAACAGTGTGCTTGTTTTATTTATTCAATCTTTTTTTAATTATAGCTCGAAATTTTTTTTTATCATTAACCTGAATCTTAAAAGCTGAAGAAATAACTATATTGAATTTAAGGAGATATTTAAAGGTAATTATTCTAAAATTTGTATTATGAAAGTTTGAAATTGCATGCTTTAAGTACCTTTTATGTATTTGGAAAGATTATTTTGCTCTAAATGAAATATTAACTAATATGTGTATAAAAAGTATGTTATGGAATCAGTTTTGCCAGTGCCACCTGATACAAGTTCTTAAAAATTAACTTTTCATGAAATAGCTTTAGAAGTACTTATTAATTAATTGTTAATACTTAGTACATCAAGCATAAGTGTAAAATTACTGAATTTGTCAAAAATTCTCTGAAGGGAACATTGACCAAATGAGTTTGGTAGATAGGCAGTGCTATGCTATGCTGACCTTTTGATGTCCGAGAATAAACAGATCACTGTATGCTTGGGGATAAGAATAGCAGAAAAATTTCCAGAAAGTTTTGGAGATGAAAGTAAATGTTTTAATGTATCATGTAATCCTTATATAATAATTAAAATTTGTACTTTCATTTGCTGAAATATATTTTTCTTTGATGTTTTTTTTTTTGTGAATTTATAAGAAATATTGTTAGTTTGGAAGTCTTTCGAAACAAAAGTATTTAGTTTGGAAGTCTTTCGAAAACACAAAAGTATAAAAACCACCTTCCAGCCAGTCAGCGACTTTTACATTTTCCCCTAAATAAAAAAAAAAAAAAAAAAAACACCAAATTGCACCAACATAGTTTTGTTAATATGGAAGTACCAAAATTTGTTTCAATTCTCAGTTCAATGATAATCAGAAAGTCTAATAATCATACATCATTAACTGAAAAATAATTTGTTTTACTCTGGAATAAGCTTTTCGGGTTGTATTTCTGTAAGTGTGTTTACATACATATGTATCCAAATTTATTCATACAAAAATATGTTACAGAACACAGATGCAAACATGCTGACAAACACAGTAGTATTTATATTTATGTAAGAATATTTACAACAGTATTTAACTATTTAATATTATATGTAAGGTAAAACTAACCATACAAATTGGAATAACTCATTGTTAATGTAAATTACATAATCGATTATTTTTATTAGTTCTTAATTGATACAGAGTCTAATACTAACAGCTATCTATATTGGGTAATGTTTGCCAAATAAATTACCTTAGTGCAACTACACAAAATTGACATATGTACAAAGTACTGGTTTGAGATTGTGTGCTATATTTAAAGTGGGAAGCTAATCACAAAATTATAAATACTTTGAGTATTAATGATAGAATTTATTACTCTTACTAGGTACAGACACTAATTGATTAGAACAAAATACCTATCAGATAAATGTGTTTTATATTCAGCATTATGATTGCATCTGAAAGTATAAGTGAATATATCGGAGGTATATACAAATATTTAAACTGGCATTTAATTAAGTACTTTTCTTTGCAAGATAAAATTAAAGTACATGATATATCATTTGTACTGTTTCCTGTGCTTAAAAACACGAATCTCAAGTCAAAATTTCCTCATTTTGCCTTCTTTCACAGCTATAACACCTTTGATATGATTCGTATTCCTGAACATGCTTTTCCCCTTTCCATTTATAGCTAGTAGTTAATGGATAAAAAATAATTCGAATTATCGTCTCAAATGAAAAGGACAAAATAATTTTGTGAAGGTGCATTTCAAGTAAGAATATGGATAAACTGTGACTTTGATTTGCATTTCTTAAGTAATAGAATATAGTACATACTGGTACAGATGTCAAGTTTATACCAAATGCCAGTTATTGATGTTGATGTGTAACATACTCAAACAACTGAGTAAAAATAAAAGAAGTATATGCAAATACTTAAATTTGAATCTAGTAAATATTTATTACATATAAATTATTGAATTGAATATAAATACATTTTATCTAAATATAAAAATTTAGGTATTGACACTAAATTATAATTTACAAGATACAGTTAATCCAACGTTGGCTCTGATTTATTTACGATTCCTAGCAGTTTCATTCATAAACTTTTACAAAATCGTACTATAAAAATGCTTACTGGCAATAAAAGCAACCTAAAAATATGCCTGAAAAGAAGTATGTGTAATGAAGTTATATGTAAGGTACGTAATAATTCATTTGCTGACAAACATAATTTAAACAACCCTATGCTTATTCACACTGGAGAGAAATCTCATGTTTGTGAGATATGCAATAAGTTGTTCACTCAAAAAAAAATACTTTAAAAAGCCATATGCTCATTCACACAGGAGATGTATGCATACTATTATGTTACTTTTTGCAAAGCAATTTCCTTCAACCAATTACCATATAAGATATTAACTTGTTTTATTGTTTCTTATATCATTTAAAAAGTGTATGTAAACTGTGTATGTAGTGATATCGTTGCATTTTTTCTGAGTATTAATGTTACAGAGTTCTAAATTTAGCCTAAATTTACATCCTAAATTTAAATAAAATATGTTCTAAATAAATTCTAACCCCACTGAAGATGAAGACAAAACTGCAGTTAGTGGTAATTCAAATCCTGGTAAAGAGTTGATGTGTTTGGGATTTTCTCCATGCATAAAATAAATATGGGTAAATTTCTCTTAGAAAGTCATCCATGAAGACATCGCTTCTATTAGATACATAATGCTCTTGTATCTCACTTTGAACATTTAATGGACAGACTGAACAACTTTGGCTTCAGTGAGCAAGTGTGACGCCTATAGCTTAAGTTGTGTATCATTTTCTGACTAGAAAGCGTGAGAGAAAACAACTCAGATGATTAAAAGCTTTTATTAGGTTATAATAAAGCTATTAAAACAACAGGACATAATAAAAATTTCTTAAGAATCGTACTTCAGGTGCACACTACCTGCATTTTCTAGAATATGAGTAATATTTTATAAGCTATTATTTATTTGAATACTGTAATTTATTATCTACCCACATTTGTTTAGTAGCTTTTCAGTCGGTAAAAATAAATAAGGGCCCAAATGAGCTTTAGCCCATTGCTTGGCGGCGATTGTTTTTGATTGAGCAATAAACGCGCCAACATGGGTAACTCCGTATATCCACGAACATGGCTGACTGGGTATTCTGAAGCTACGGAAACATGTAGCTTTCGCGCATGCGTATTTCCTATTTTATAAAGAACGGTTTTATTGGTAATGTGAGATGACGTAGCGGTTTATTCGAAATTCTTACGTGTTAATTTAAGTAGTTATTTCAGTTGTCGTTGTATTCTTTGAATGCGGTGTTTTTGTGTTGAGTGTTTGCTATTTTCGTACCTTATATTTCGCTAAATACCGAGTCGGTATGGATTTAGCTGTGATGCTGAGAGAGGTGAGTGAATGTACATGTACATTTATTACTTTATTGGAAGTGCAAGTTGCTTAATTTTTATATTTTGTTGCCTTTTATTGAAATAATTTGGCTCAGCTGAAGAACAGAACGCTGGTATCGTTTGCAATTTATTTTATTTTGTTGATTTGTGCACATTGCCTACATTGTGCAATTCGCTGATGTTTTTTTTAAGTTAAAACGGAACGCTGTGCACATGGCATTTTCTTGTAATTTATTTTCGTTATTTTAGCTTATTTTGTTCATTTGTGTACGTTGCGTACATTGTGCAATTCGCTGAAGTTTTTTTTAAGTTTAAAAGGAACGCTGTGCACATGGCATTTTCTTGTAATTTATTTTCGTTATTCTAGCTTATTTTGTTTATTTGTGTACGTTGCCTACATTGTGCAATTCTCAGATTTTTTTTTTAAGTTAAAACGGAACGGTGTGTACATGGTATCGTTTGTAATTTTAATGCCCTTTTAAAAAAAATTCCTTCTTTCTGGGATGCCATTTTGGTTACGTTTTCGCGGAGCGTGTCGGGAAGGTTATGTAACGGCATAAAATGTGTAAGTATTACAACATAAAATGTAAATAATTAATTTAAAGGTAACTGACAAATATTTTAATGTTCGTTTTGCATATTATTTTATTATATTTTTGTGGCAACAGTTTCCATACTAATTTATGGTTTAGAATTCTATGTTTTGTTTACAATAGGTTTTCGCGGAGCGTGTCGGGAAGGTTGCAATTAATTGCAAAGACGTTTCGCAGAAACGCGCCGAATTGGCGATTTTCAAAATATCGCCAAGCAGTGGGCTAAAGCGCATTTTCACCTAAATAAGGAAATAATTTTTATATAAATACTTTTTTTTAATGAAAAGTGTCTGCCCTTTATGTTAGATTTAGGTTTCCTTCAACTTACCATTAATTTATAACTTTATTGATTCGAATTGTAAGTTTCAGTTAAGATGCTTTTATATAAAAGAAGAATATGCTGACTTAAAATGTTTTTCTTTGAAACAATGAAATTTTTTTTATTACCTAGGTAACAGTAAGATCGGTGTCAGAATCTTTACAACTGGTATGTCCCCAACCGGTGGCGGTAATTAGAAGCGGCAAAATGTTTCAATTTTAGGAAAGCATTAGGCGGCAGAATTTGGAAACTGCGCCGGTGGCAAAATGTCTAGTGCCGACCCTGGGTAACAGAAATATATTATAATTTGAGAAAAAATTCAAATCGTAATTTATATATATATATGTATATTGTTACTGTATCTCATCTAAGCTGCTAAAAATTTGGCATAGAACCATTACAGAAAGAGTGATAAGTTACAGAGCGGCAATTTGGGGTGATGAACTTACCTTTCACATGAGCAGATCCTTACTGTCTATTCAGAGATCGCAGCTATATGCAGGGTCTACTGCACCACGTCAAGACTAGCCCTAAAACAACTGGCAGGAATTAATTCCCTATATCTGATAGTTGAAAGGGAGGCAGCTGTTCTAAGGTTTAACAGGCTGGGTCAAACTTTAACCACACTCTGAGATCAAATTTATCACGACTTGGATTACGTGGAGCAAAATATCTGCCAAAACTTGCATCCAGCTACTTTTAATCTCTCCGACGGTATCAGCATAATGACGAACTAACTCAAAGCGACAATAATAACCTTTTTACAGATGGCTTCAAAACGGGGAATGGCACGGGCTGAGTTTTCTGTAGACTAGCGAAAGGTATTGTAACCTTTGAGTGGAAGAGGAAACTAGCTTGAACAACTCGGTATACCAGGCAGAGATTCTAGCTATCTGTGCTGCAATACGGTATGTGAACACATGTCAGCAGCAGAACTCCGTACTGAGCGATTCGACATCAAGTCCGGCAGCTATCGCAAGTTAGAAGAGCCGGAGTCCCTCGGTAAAATAATGACCCGCCCTGGTAGCCCAACACAATTCTTCACAGGTCACGGACCATTCTGAGTATACCTCAACAGATTCAGACTTAGGGAAACTCCTTCCTGCGAATGCGGAGAGGAAGGCGATACAGACCATTATTACTTTTATTGTGTACAAACGAGAACCTGGCACTTAAATAAACCAGCAGATTGTGCCTGGGGAATGTGGACGACTAACACACCATAAAACAGAGTAGCCGTTGGTGAAATAGAGAAAATCTCAAGACACTGTGTAACTAGAAGCAATTGTGAATAGTATTATGCTTGAAACGTTCAGAATTTAAAGCTGATAATCAGAATAAGGCTTGGTGCCTGCAGTTCTGAAGCTATAGAAACTGTTATTAGTATGTGATATTCACCTTTGTTACTTTGGAGTTTTCTCCACTGTGATGGTATATAATTCCATTTGGTTCATGTCCGTGGTCGGAAGCTATCAAAGCGGTGCACTCGCTTACTCACTTTTCTAATGCTACTAAAAACTGTCGAATATTTCCAGATCTGACCTTTGAAGTATATTTGTGTGGAAATGCGATACCATTTTTACGTTATTGACTTCAAATTGTAAACAATGCACATCTTTTGCCTTATTTAGGTATCTTTTACCCATATTTATACACGGAATCTTTCATAGTCTCGAAAAGTATATTGCTGCTGCATTGATGACGTGTTCTCTTCACGTTCATTTAAATATCGGGTAATCATCTCAGTTTCACTGTTTCCCACGAGCTGTTAACAGTATGATTTTTTTTCCAGATATACATGTCATAGTTGAGAAATAAATTCACCAGTATGGGCAACTGATATCGATTAAACAGATAGGAAATATATGTAAATAAAATGATTAAGAAAGCATTTGCAGTCATTTAAAAATATCATTGATGCCTCTGTTTGCATAAAGAAACCCAAGCAGTTATTTTCGAGACTAAATTAGGTAAAGGTTAAAAATAATGAGGGTGCACTTTTAACTTTTTAAACTATTTATTTATAATCATAGAATATTATATGTTACAGAGAGCTGCAATATCAGCGTAATTCTATTTTATACATATCCAAAAGTACTGCGAATTACGAGTTAGTAAATCTTAAATGTTGCCATTTACAAATTATTAAGTGCTACATCTTCCATTTTTAAAAGAGGTCGAAAGTGTTTCCCCCCTTCCCCCAGTTTAAAATCAGTCCAAATACCTGGCTGACTTTCTAATCACTCTCCGACTTTTAGTTCTTTGCTCACCGCCCATTCTTTCTAAGTTAGCAGAGTTTGGTAGTTGATCTTCTAAACTTTGCCCTTGAGAATATCTGGAATCATATCCTTTTACATCTGTTTTCTCTGCATGAACTCCTTTTTCTTTTCCTCTGATTTTTTCCTTTTTCTTTCTTCAGCAGCTGAACTGTTTTCTTTAGTGTTTCTAATGTTTTTCTCTATTTCTTCTAAATACTGATCCTCCTGACGTCCATATATATGATCTAAGCATCTTACATACTTCTTCTACAACTGCTGGTTTCCAACGATTATCTTGATGTATCCTAACACAATCTCCTTTGCTTAGCGATGGTAAGGTTTTTGTTTGATGGTCATAATATGACTTCTGCTTAGTTATTTTTTGGTTGATTTTTTCATTTACGTGTTTCACAACTTAAGGTTTTAGCAATTCTTCGGATGTAGGGAGAATTCTTTTTGTTCTTCTACTCATAATTCGCTGAGCTGGGGATCCTAACATCTTAGTAGTTGAAGTGTTCCTATGAGCTAAAAGTGCTAAATAAGGATCAGCATGATCTGCTTGAGCTTTCTTTAACAGTTTCTTTGCCGTTTGTATTGAACGTTCTGCTAATCCATTCGGCTTAGGATGTATGGACTGCATGTTATATGTTTAAATTAGTATTTCTTGGCTAATTCTTTGCTTGCAAACTGTGTTCCATTATCAGATATCACTATCATTGGTATACCGTATCTTACAAAATCAGATTTCATATAACAGATCACTGTCTGACTTCGAGTATCCGGTAATTTTGAGGTTTCAAAAAAGTTGTGATAGTATTCTACAATTAAAAAGTATACATCTTTGTTAATTTCAAATAAATCTGTTCCAATTTTTACCAAGGTAAATTGGGAACTTCATGTAGCATCATAGGCTTTCTTAAGGTTTTGTTCTGGTATTCATTACATAGAGGACATTTTTGAAATTTTATCTTCTATCAGCTGATGTTCTCCATTCTGACCAGTCCTCAGATTATATTCCTTTGAGCACTGATTCAAATTTCTGTATCTTCATCAATCTCTTTTTCTGTTCTATTCAAATATGATCTACTTAAAGTATCTGCTGTTAATTTCCTATTTTTGTATTGTACATCTAGATTATATTTTTGTAAATTTAACAGCATTGTTTGCAATCGCCGTTGTGCTTCAAAAAGAGGTTTCTTAGTTATGCTTTTTAATGGTCGATGATCAGTTTCAACAGTAATGCGTTTGCCATATATATTGATGAAATTTAAAACATCCAAATGTAATAGTTAAAAGATCTTTTTCTATATGAGCATAATTTTTCTGATTTTCCATTAGAGCTCTAGAAGCATAAGCAATTGGTTCATTTTCTTGCAGTAAAACAGCACCCAATCCTTCAGAACTTGGATCTACTGAAAGAGTTACAGCCTTATTAACATCACAGAATTTTAATACGGGTGCTTTTACAACCATTTCTTTAAGTGTTTTGAAAGCTTTTTCACGTTTTTCAGTCTGGTGCCAGAGAACATTTTTCTCAAGTAACTGTATAGTTTATATCATTAATATTATAGTTATTCTTGCATAGTTTAGTGCCATTTACGGAAAAATCACATCTTGGTTATTTTTCAATAACTAACAACAGAGATTTTGATTATGATTTTGTTTTATAAAATTCTAAGCTGTTGAACTACAAAAATATAGATTTTAGCAAAAATGTTGTGCTTAAAGAATAAAAATTCCTTATTGTACCTTTAAAATTGTATATGTCTTTCGATACCCTTGACAGAGTATTCGCTACTTTTATTTTATGCTCCAAACGTAAAAATGTTTTGAATAAGAAAATTGTCACCCGTATATTATTGTAACATGTACAGTCGGTCACAAAAGTATTTCGAACACCGGCACCCCATCAGAAAATTAAAAGATGGCGTTTTCTCTAAATCCGACCTTGCCATCCAATCCTAGTTCCTAGTTTCTTCTCATTTTTTTTCTGAATAACATAAAGATTCGCCCCATCTTGGAAAAGTGAAATGAACTCTCTACACGATTTCTCTTTGAATTCTTTTGGAAAAGTGGAACCTCAATCATGGAAAGCGGAACTTTACACCACCTCTCTTTAAATTGGGAAAAAGCTCTCTCTACAATATCTTTTCTTTTCATTCAATATGTAAAGTATGGGAGAAAGTTGAAATCTACATCATATATTTTTTTAATTGGAAAGATATTAAAGCAATCTTGAAAACGGTAAGATGGACTGTTAGAGAAAAAGCCTGACGGGATCTTTTTTCTCTCTCCCATTTAATGACTCTTCGCCCTCAGGGGCTCACTATTGTGAGTACGGGTGTGACAATCCCGAGGTACCCTAGCTCTTCAGGGGATCATCTTCTTGATGAGACGGGTGTCACGATCCTGGAGCCCCAATGATCTATCCTCTTTTCCGTCTTCTCTCCTCTGAGCTGAAGCTTTCTTCATTCCTTTCTCCCTTGTGGTTTTCCTCTTCGGAGGTTGGGGCTCGTTATGAGAGACTGGAACAGCCCTTGTCTCCAGTTTTCAAATGACGAGAAAACTACCCACGTGTTTGCCGTGCGTGGAGACCCGTGTCGCTGGAAAGGAGGGTCCTGGTAGTTGAGGGGCGAGGTACTGTCCCCAACACACTGCTTTGGCCTCTGCTTCAGCTAAACGGGTGGCACCTTGTCGTCCTCACGGGTGTCAATCGGCTGGTCACTAGTCTTTGTGTCAGTGGCTTGGGGATAAGCTTTCGGAAGTTCCTGCTTGCGGGAAAGCTGACTGTGGGGCTTCAGATTGCGTATAGACCCGGTTATGCCTGGCGCAGGTATCTGCGTCCCCTTGTTGGACTCCGTGGTGGGTGGGGACGCCGGGTCCGAATTTCTTTTCCTTTCAAATATGCCTCAAAAAATATAAACATTCTTACCTTGTCAAAACTCATGAAAAGCGATAAATGGCAATAGGTCTAATACGAAAAGACTACGCACCAGCGGAAATGAAAGTGAACCCAGTAATAGTCCCCGTTTTCTAGTAATATCTAGTTCTTCTGGCGAACTGGAAAAAATGTCTCCTTATAAATAAATATATTCAAGCTTGCATTGGAGAGCCTAGAAACGTCAAGCGTTTTCGTTCCGGAGACTTGCTCGTTGATACGGCTTCTGCCTCCCAATCTGCTTCCTTACTTAAAATATCTAAACTTGGGAAAGTTGATATAACGGTCTCAGCACATAAAACACTGAATTATCGTCGTGGCGTCATCTCGGAAACTGCCCTTCTGTTAATTTCTGAAGAAGAGTTCGTATCCGAGTTGGCTAATCAAAATGTGTGTCAAGCCAGGCGGAACAAGATGCGTAAGGAGGGTTAGTTGATAGGCACAAAACACGTGATCCTGACCTTCAACTCGCCTGATCTGCCGAAGAGTATAAATGCTGGATACCTGAACTGCAGAGTAAGACCTTATATTCCGAACCCAATGCGTTGTTACCAGTGCCAGAGTTTTGGCCATTCCAAGAACTCGTGCCGTGGTAAACAGACATGTGCCCGATGTTCAGTGGTTGGCCTCGAGAGCGAAAACTGCTCCGCTGTGCCATTGTGTATAAACTGCAAAGGTGAACATCCAGCTTTTTCTCGGTCCTGCCTCAAATGGAATTTAGAAAAGGAAATACAACAACAAAAGTCAATAATAACATCTCATATGCGGAAGCCAGAAGGCTAGTTCAAAGCACACAGATCCGACCAAACATTTCCTTTGCTAATGCTGTTAAGTCAACAAGATCTCTCGGAACAAAAACTTCAGTCAGTGCCCAAACTTACCTAAATAAATCTCAAGAGACTACAAGCAGGCAGAAAAACGAAAAACTGACACACTCCGTTCAAAAAAAGAAATACAAGTCCAAAGTAACCCAAAAAATGCCGCTTAGAAAACTAATAATAAAAATAGAAGCCCTAGTAATAGCTCACACGATGGCATGATATCTGATTCTCTTGATTCGGATAGTATGGAAGTAGAGGAGGGGCTGGAAACTCCCAAGCATCTGCTTCCGCGAAAAACAAAGAAAGAACACAGAAAGAGCAAACATCAAACATAATGGCCACCCTCGTCTCTTGGAACAGTCGCGGCTTCCACCGGAATTTGATAAATATAAAAGATATCATAAATGCTCATCATCCTGTAAGCTTCGCTCTACAGGAGACTAACCTGAAACCGGAACAGCCAGCAAAACTTCGGAGGCTTTCTTTCGTCAGGAAAGATAATATTGCAGGTGAGCATGCCAGTGGAGGTGCAGGCCTCCTCACCTCACTGGATTATCCATCAAATGCACTTTCTCTGATAACATCCCTCCAAGTTGTCGCTGTGCAAATAAATTTCAATGTCGTATTTTCTGTAGTTTCAGTTTATTTGCCTCCAAATGACCACATTGATCAAGAGCGCTTAAATGAGCTTGTAAAGCAGCTGCCTGAACCTTTTCTTCTTATAGGAGATTTTAATGGGCAAAGTCCGCCCTGGGGAAGTAAAGACACCAATTCACGAGGAAGACAAATTGAGCAGCTGATTGAAGATCACAGCCTTTGTCTCCTCAATACCGGGCAGGACACATACTTCCACGAGCCTACAAGAACATTCCACGCTATTGATCTTGCCATTTGTTCACCGTCTCTGCTGCCGTATTGCACTTTTAGTGTCGGCAATGATCTCTACAACAGCGATCATTAGCCCATCTTTGTATCCCTCGCACAAAGAGGAGCAAACTCCATGTCGAGGACCCTTCGATTTATATTTGAAAGTGCAAACTGGGACTTCTAGTCTTCCGTTGCTGACCTCACAGAGGAAACGGTAGAAAATGTGCAAATCGATGATGCAGTGGAATACATTACTAATGTCATAAACCAGGCAGCTTTGCTTTGTATCCCCAGAACATCGGGTAAATTGGTAAAATATTCCAAACCTTGTTGGAACCGTGACTGTCAGGAAGCACTTCTAAAACAGAGAAAAGCTTGGGGAATCTTTCGCAGATACCCTACTTTGCGAAACTATTTAACATTCAAAAGAGCCAAAGCAAATGCGAGAAAAGTAAGACGGCAGAGCCAGAGGGATTCCTGGATTTCATATGTGTCAACAATAACATCCTCTACACCAAGTAAACGAGTTTGGGAGAGAGTTAAAAAAGCATGTGGAATATATAAAGACCACTCACTTTCCTTTTTGGAAAAAGTTGGCCGAGGGGTTAGCTCCGTAGACGAAATTGCAAATAGTATTGGTGAGACGTTTTCAGCCGTTTCTTCCAGCAGAAATTATTCTCCCGCATTTCTTTCTATTAAGCAGCTCTCCGAAAAAAATCCCATTGCTTTCAGTTCCTCCAACTCTGAACCCTACAATAGGGATTTTGCTATGCTTGAGTTAAAGACAGCTTTGTTCCAGCCACACAAATCCTGTCCGGGTCTTGACGGCGTGAGATATGATATGCTGAAGCATCTATCCTGTAAGTCACTGAATGCCCTTCTCACCCTTTCCAATAGGGTGTGGAAGGAGCATACTTTCCCCAGTGCATGGAGGAGAGCTGTTGTTATTCCTATCGCTAAGCCAGGAAAAGACCCACGGAATCCCTCGAATTATCGGCCAATAGCCCTTACGAGCTGCATATGCAAACTCTTTGAAAATATGGTAAACAGCCGCCTAGTGTATTTCTTAGAAAAGAATAGTGTATTATCACCTTATCAAAGCGGTTTCCGAAAGGGAAGGACAACTGTAGATAATATGCTCCTTTTGGAGACATCTATTCGTAAAGCTTTCCTTAGAAGAAACCATCTCGTCTCTATTTTTTTTGACATTGAAAAAGCTTATGATAAGGCATGGAGGTATGGGATCCTTCGTGATCTCCATGATAGTGGCTTGCGTGGCAACCTACCATTTTTCATTCAGAATTTTTTGAGTTCTAGGATCTTCCAAGTTAGGACTGGCTCTGTTTTGTCAAAAATCTTTGAACAAGAAGAGGGTGTGCCTCAAGGCTCTGTTCTTAGTGTCATTCTATTTAGTCTGAAAATTAACGCTGTATTAAAAGAACTTCCACCAACTATTTTAGGATCTTTGTATGTTGACGACCTCCAGATTAGTTATCGAGGGGCAGATATGAGACATATAGAGAATCAACTGCAGATCGCATTGAATAAGATCCATGAATGGTCAGTCAACCAACGATTTACGTTTTCTGAATAGAAGACCGTCTGCGTGCATTTTTGTAGAAAGAGAGGTCTTCATCCTGAGCCTGAATTACACCTTAATGGATCTATCATTCCAGTTGCACCTGAAGCAAAATTTTTAGGAGTGATATTCGACCAGAAACTGACTTTCCTTTCTCATGTTTTACAGCTGCGAAAGAAGTGTATGAAAGTACTTAATATACTAAAAGTCGTGGCGAATACCTCCTGGGGTGCTGATCGATGCTCCATGCTTCGCATCTATAGAGCGCTTGTCCGCTCTAGACTGGGCTATGGCTCAGTTATCTACGGATCAACTCGGTCTTCTGTGTTGCTAAAACTAGATCCTGTGCATCATCAAGCTCTGAGGATTTGTTCTGGAGCTTTCAGAACATCTCCTGTCCAGAGTCTTTATGTTGATTGTCATGAACCATTACTTCTTTTGAGGCGTGAGGAGCTGTCTCTCTTGCATTATTTTAGCATCTTATCACAACCTGACAATCCTAATAGGCTAGCTTTGACTGATAACAGCTGTGACATTTTATTTGATGCACGGCCAACCTGTGTGCCTCCGTTGTCTTTGAGAGTTCGCTCTCTGATCGAGGAACTCTCCCTGTCTGATATATCCCCCAAGCCATGCAATACTTTGAAATTCCTCCTTGGGAACAGGCAGGATTCCAGATTCTTGAAATTTTTTCCCATCACATGAAATAAAAAACACTAACAATGTAACCTATACCCAACTTTTTGCTGATCACAGGTATAAATATCAAGAATATGTTCTCATTTTTGATTTTAATTGTTATAAATATAAAGCATCTGTAACTTACAGTATGTTGAACTATGTGATAGTAAAAATTTTGCAGTATTTCCTTCGTGATTTATTTCATATAACTAATTAAACTGAAATTCTTCATAATTGATTATTATTATTTGAGAATTATTATAAATGAATTCTACAAATGGATAACATCAAACTTCAATACATGCATTACAATGGCAATGGATCTTGTTTATGAAAGAGAGATTGATTGTACTGTAGACCTTGTTAGCAAATTAACGTCACTGCAACAGACATGCTGAATAGCTTTCAAAGTATATGCCAATCACTTTGTCATTGTGATGCAGGTATTGCAGTTAGTAACAGTTCATCTGAACAATTCTGATAAATATCAAGCATTAATTTTTTGTAAATATCCACCATTAAAATGGCATTTTGTTCTCTGCGTTCTTTGCACTTAATATATCTCTGCATTTATATTTCTCATTCCACAATACATTGTATTGTGAAAATTAATACTTAAGCCATGCTGTATTATGCCTTAGAGGGTTGACTATAGAGGCAAACAAAAATTAGATTTTGTATATACTAGGGATAGTATATGATAGTTGAATATTGGGTTCATATCATAAGTCATAGACATAACTACCAATCAAAATGTTTGGTAATTAAATTTATTATCCCCCCTTCTTATCAAATAAAACCAAAAAATGAGGCAGGTAAAACCTGTTACTCATGTTAGAACAATACAGTTATTCAACTAATATGCTTAACAATAATATAATTCTAGATTAGCTAATTACCTCTTCTTAAAAAAAACATACAATGCGTAGCACATTTTACAAAATTACAGCTAAGCTCAAATTATGTACTTTTTAATTTACTTAGTAATTTTAGTAATAGTTTGCCTTATTTTACTGCAATGTTCATTTTTATTTTGTTTGATTTGACTATGGCAAAGTATGTGAAAGCTATTTGCATAAGCAGAAGCATGCTTTCATCGAGGACTTTCTAAAAGACATTAACTCATATCTTCATATCACTTACACATGCAGCCAGCCTGTTTGCCTAGAATTGCACTCAGGCCAAACTACCAGCTTTGAGCAACTTTACCACTCTGACACTGATGGGCACATTTTTATTTATGATGGAATAAATTTTTGCCTTGCATTTTTACATTTTTTTTTAAACAGTCATGGACTTATTTTCTGCTTTTAGTGGATATTCCATTTTAAAGCTGTTATACTGAAACTATTGTGGTGTCGTATTCATACATGTGCCCCAAATAATACTTATTGTGGAATTAAAAACTTTTTCATTGCTTATTATGCAAAGTATTCAGTTTAAAAATGTACCCTTCATAAAAAACATAATTGTACACATTCATGACATATACCTCGTATATATCATGCATTCGGGTTTCAGCCTTCAGTCTTAGAAGGCCAGCGAGTGATGTTGTTCCACTTGGGAAACTTGACTGGAATGAGCTTGTGCATGAATACTCATAACAAGATAGATACTCATTTACTGAAGCAATAGAAGCAAGCTTTTGAATGATATAGATATAGCTACTGAATGATATAGTGGTAGTATAAGAATTGGATGAGAGTATGGAATCATTAATCAAGAGATACCATGCATGGCTTGACAAATCTAATCTTTGCATAAATTTACCTTTGAAGACTGCCAAAAATATTTAACAAAAAAAGGGGGAGAACTCTTAATGGGTAAACAATGAGTTTTAATTACTATAGCAGGCTACACGTCCAGACAATTTATAAATTAAATACACAAAGTAATGAAATCTTGCATCTTAAAAGGAAACCAGATACTTAAAAGAACTCTTAATGGGTAAGCAATGAGTTTTTACTACTATAGCAGGCTACACTTCCTGACAATTGATAAATTAAATACACAAAATAATGAAATTTTGCATATTAAAAGGAACCAGATACTTTTTCTGATAATAATGAAGAAAATCTGCAGGTATCCCTAAAAGTTTTTCTAAAATTACCAGAACAAAACTTCTAAATACATAACTGCTAAAAAAGAGATTCAATCACCTTGATTTACCTAAACACCAAGATAGCAATCAGCCTTCTACAAGCAACCCAGATAATTCTAATAGTCAAACAGAATTTGTCACCTCGATCTAGTTCAATTTTATGTATCAAATCTCAGAGAAGGCGTGAATGTGTAAATATGTCATATTCTTTCTGGCACGTGAGCATTTAAATTCTACTGAAGCAAAAGTCTCCTAAAGCTGTCAGTGATAGAAAAAGTAAATATGAGACCCTTGGTTAATGAGCTGCTTTTTATTTTGCATACTTATGCTTTCAAATATATTTTCAGTTCAGAGCACGTTTGCCAAAATGTTACATTCATTTATTACTTACTTAATTATCACTATAAAAAATTGTATTTATTACAGTATTTCAAAATTTTAGTGATCAGTTTATTAATTAAACTTACTTAATTTTGACAGAAATAATTATTGAGATAGTATCTATCTCAGGATGTTATAAATTTAAAGGTATGTATACATCTAAAACTGTTAATTATTCCAAAGCACACTAGGGCTCTCTTTCTAAGGGGAGAGATGAGAGGAGGATTTTCTTTTTCTTTGTGGAGGATTTTCTGGGGGAAACTAGCTCCTATACACTCATTACAAATGGGGAAAACCATGAAAACACTCATGTAGCCAACCCAATCCCTGAAATCAAATAGGAGCTACCCGTGTTCAGTTATTTTACTGCTTGGCCACTGGTAGGCCTGTGAATTATAAGAAATGTGCTGTCATTTACACTGAGTAAAATAAATTCTGCTTTATCATAATTCAAGGGACTTTTGTATGTCTTACATTAAACTCACATTTAAAATTCTTTTACAAATTCAAATTATGTAATGTACCAGAAATGCAAAATTCCAGAAAAAACAATCATCTCTTTCAAAAACATTAAGATTAATATTTATAGAAATTTTTGTAGTGCATTCTTGTAAATAGTTATTCAGAATAGGTAGGGTAGTAAATTACTGGGATTCTAAAATAAAATACATTATAGAACCATCGTACAGTATAGATTATATTGTATAAATAAAGCAGCAGGAAGAAGAAAGTTCACAAGGATTTCAATTTTACGTTTAAGTAATTGAAAAGCATTTCTGGCTTGAATATATTGAAAGGAAAAAAATTGAATTATTCACCATGTGGTTTAATGTTTTATTAATCATAATTATATACACTTTAAGTGCTATCTGCCTAGAACAAGATGCTTAGCACCAAAACCAGGGCAGCAGCTCAACTGAAAGTATTCTTAAATCTTCCATAGCTTTAAAGATGAAATTATATAACTGTTCCTTAAGTTTCTCACATGCACAGTATGTAAAATTTAAAACAATTAATGCCTTACTTTCAGATTTATAGGCATCTTTATCAAGAACTGCAAAAAAGATTAATTTGATTGTCCTATCAATGCAAAACTGAAGTGTTACAGCAGATAAAAAAAAATTATTGTAAATAATCTTTATTACAAAAAGAAGATAGAATTTACATAGCTGAAGCATTTTTCGTAAATATCTGAAGGACACTGAAAAAAGATCTGTCCTAATGTGGGAGAAATTGCACTTGTGTCCCTGGTATTTAATGAATAATAAGAGGAAAACTAAGCATGTAGGTATTGTAGGAGTTATATAATACAGGAAAACTAATTCACTAAGCATAATTCTAAACATTCTTTTGATAACATTTATATTTATGAAACCAGCTTGTAAAAATGAAGACTTTTCTAGTTATAAGATATATAGCAGTCTATGTAAGATTTTATTAGAAATAAACACAAATAAAGACCATGTTTCAGAATCTTTGTTTTTAAATTTAACCATTAGATGGTTATGTGCAGATACTATGTCTCGATATTACTGACTTGACATGGAAAAGCACTGAAAATAAACAAGATGCAAATATATTTGTTTCAGATGATGACTCTAATTATGATTTTCCTCCATCTAAAGAAATCTTATCATCTGAATTTGAAGAAGGAATCAAATTTGTGGCATTTGTCATTCTCCTAGAGCAGAGACTTCTAGCAGTAGCTAGAAAACTCTCACATAATCTTCTATCAAAAGATGGAAATATTGTACAATAAAAGGTATGAATGAATAAGCAATGAATTCCTATGAATAAGGAAGAAAAAGGGAATTCATCTTCCTAATATTCTCTTATAAGCCACAAATCAGTTATATAGAAACAATTAAATATTACTTCATACACAAGGATAACAACCTCTGCTTTCCTTAAAGTTAAATACTTTTTGAATCACTAACGAAAATTCTTATATATTTAAACTATGTACAATTTAGATAAAGGAATACCACCTCTTCTGGTTTAAAAATTGGTACATCAACACTGTATTACTTGAAACTTCTTTCATATATTAGATGTAATATACTTTTACAGGCCATCTAACTATAAATTCAATTTGCATTAGAAGTTTTAAAAATCTGTGCTAAAAATAAAAGTATATTAATATGTATCGTAATGTATAAAAGTATATTAATATGTATCTCAAATCTCAATGTATAAAAGTATATTAATATGTATCTCAATGTATAAAAATGCATTAATATATATCTCAATGTATATTTCAGAACAGGAAACTGCGCTGAAAACCACACCAAAGGCGTTGGTCGAGATTTTTTATTTTATTTTAAAAGTGTTTTTAAATAATTCTTTAATTAGATTAATGTCCTAGGAAAATTTACACAACATAATCTTTTTTGATAAACAGAAGTGATGATGAAAAGTTAAATATACCATTTCCATGTAAACATTTTCCTTGTAAAAAAATTACAGTATTTGTAATAATTTCGGTTAGGCTATTTTAGTTCGACAAAGCACAGAAAGGCCGTGTTATAAGAATCGATCAATATACTGAACATAAGCAAAACAACATGGCAGTATTATGATTTACAACAATCAAACTGACGGCTTTTAGTGGGCACTGCTTATAAACTCATTCAGAAACGCCGATGACGCAAGTCTCTACAATAGCAGTCAATAAATGACCTCCTTCGACGATTCTGTCAAGCATGAAAAATAAGCCCCCCGCCATTTTCTTTCTTAACGAGGTTTCCATCATAAAATAGCAAATCATTGTCCACCCCATGAGTGTTTTCTCAATTAGACAGAGCTAGATTAATCATTAAGCAAAATAAGCACTTCCTAAGAGAGGAAAGTTTTCTAAGGGAAAAAAAGGATGCATCACAAAAATTTCGAACTGCCGATTTTACCACAGAATGACAGACAGAGAAAGAAGTGTGTGTGTGTTGGGAGGGGTAGGTGTAAATATATGTGTAGGTCTTTAAAAGTCGTAATCTGTCTCAGAAATAGACTTCTTGAGCAAAGAACAAAAAGGGAGATGAGATATAGAAAGAGTAGATCCGAGTGAATGAAATTCCAAAAGAAGAAACTGAAATGAATGAATAGTGTTGCGTGCGTACAGGTTCGTTATATATTGAATGCACAAGTCGTAAAAAGTTTACAAAAATTTATTCTTTCCACAAGAAATAAATTAAAATGCTGAAATATTTCTTCACAGATCTTCGCACAATATCACAATATCTCAAACGTTTAGCAAAAACTCAGTTCAAAACAGTTGAAATAATTCTATCTCACAGCGAAATCGCTACAATCAATACAGCATTAAGTAAATAAACAGCAGTTCGCTCTTTACAGCTACAAGTATAACAACAACAACAACTGAGATGAGCTGTTTCAACTCGGCTTTTATAAGCTTTTTAATTATCAGTAGAACAATCACGATTTTTCTGGATGGCAACAGTAATTACGAGATATTTATTTATTTATTAAGCATTAAATTCACGCGCTCTTTTATTTTTATTTTATTTATTTATTTTTTTTTGATGTAGCTTTCTCTTCAAAAATCGTCTGCGTTGCACAGGGAAATAAAAAGGAATTTTAATTACAATTCTAAATAAATAGCCAAATAAATGTGAAATTTGTAACAATAGGAAGATCACCATGACGGCTAAGGGATCTCAAAAGGTGTAGATCTGAAAGTTTTCTCAAGAGGATGGTGGAAGAGGAAGATGGGTAAGAGACAGAAATTGTACCTGGTATTCTAATCGAGAAGGATCAACGCTGCATCGGTTTAGCCTTTTGGGAAATTTTATGGACACGTGTAACTGACTGGAAAACTTTTAATAAGATTGCAGCATAATTAATATTATGGAAAATGCAATGTTGTAGAAATAGACTTAAGTGTAAATATATGCATTCTATTGTTTTAATTATGGCTCTAAGGAGAGCCTTAGATCCCATAAAGGAATCTTTTGTTTCTGCAAAGGGCCTTTATTTTATATAATACAAAATTAAATTTGTGGATATGCAGAATGTAATGTTGTAGAAACTTAGACTTTAGTGTAAATATATGCATTCTTCTATTTTAATTATGGCTCTGAGGAGAGCCTTAGATCCTATAAAGAAATCTTTTGTTCCTGCAAAGGGCCTTTATTTTATATAATGTAAAATTAACTTTGTGGATATGCATCTCTAATTATTTTTAATAACTCTGTAAATGTGTCTTTATTTGAAAGCCGGCATTTTCTCCGAAATAAAAATTCTGATGTACGATTTTCGATTGATGCTTTGCATATCCCTCCTCTTGTTAATTTTGTCTTCATTGGTCGCCAGTTTGATTCGATTGATTGTCTGTTAGCTCCTGTAACCGGATTTACAAAGTTCGTAGAATGGTTAACTGTCATATGGCTATATCCCATGCTAAATAGCCGGCTATATGCCCGCCATTGGTCTGTCATGGTTGATCCCTGTTTTAGAATCAGTGGGATCAAAGCATCCGCAGATCTTGAATTGTTTGGACATATTTCTATTCGAAAATCTTTAGTCTGACAGTCGAACATACCCAAAATCCACGTTCCTCTAACAACACGACCTACGTGATATTTCTGCCGACCAATCAAAGACTTACAGTCACACGCGTTCAGCTCAATCTGGAAAATATCAGCTTTTCCCACAAGTGCTACGCAAAATAATATGTTTGGGTATATCAAAATATTATCAGTACATCAGGTTACGGTTGAATTTAGTTAAAAGCACAGAGTGGAATATTAGGAACTTTGACAATTAAATAAACAATTAGGAAAATTACAAAAAGTACTTTACAAATTAGGTTGCAATGTTTACAATCAACCAGTATTTTTCCTTTCCAATTAATCATCATTTTATAATTTATTATTATTTCCTACAATTTCATGCTAGCATGCAAGCCAACTTCAAAACTGCGAATAAAACTGCATAGTGCAGCCATCTGGTGGTGGATAATGAAGTGAACGTTGTTCTAACAAACTCCACAATGCGACCAAAACCTCCAATTATCCCTTCTTCTTGCTGTTGTTGAATATTAAATGTATGAATCATTGAACGGCAGCGAGAATACCACTGTGCGATTGCCTCTTTAGACGTAGTTAAATCATTCAGAGATGTTTCACGAATTGCTTGAGCATAATTAAAGTCTTGCGCAAAACAATAAGCTATAATTTTTTCCGGTGGCATCCTTGACATCTTGAACCAAGTACCAAACAAAGCTGTGTGTGTCTTTCGTTCGTGTTGCGAGTAAGCTAATAGACCCAGGGCCACGAAATTTGGTACATAGGTGCAAAGTTGTATGTAAGTAAAGCGTCGACACTTCAATGGGAGAAACTGCGCTTCGAAACGACCGCAGCGCTCGTAGCGGTGGCGATGTGGAAACACAATGAGTAAAACTGCGCATGCTCCTTTTCTTTTCACTCATTGGTTGTTTTGATTTGGTTGGTTGTTTGATTCTACCGAAATCTTGTTAGCTTCTAATGTGCTTTGGTTGTGTTATTTATAACTTATTAATTTTGTACTTTTTAATTACAAAAGGCTCTTTTCAGAACCAATTTTTTTTTTAATTTTCTCTAATGGCGTATCGCTACTGCGGATTAAAGCTTGCAAGAGTAAGATTTCGTCGAAATCTGATGGAATACATTTCTACACTTTTCCTTGAGACGATGCGTACTTAAGGAAGTAACAAAGAAGAGGTTTACGGAAGTAATAAAGACGAGTTTTAGGATATGTATTGTTGAAATTAAAGGTAAAAAAATTTGATAATTAAAAGAATTATTCCCCTATATTTTGTAATAACACAGGTACAAGTTTTAAATAATATTTTAAAAAATCTTTTTTTTTTATTCCCTTTCAGAAATATTCAGAGAAAGCTATGTACTATTTAATGTATTTCACTATTAAAATAAAAAGAACGCTAATTTGAAATGGACCGAATTGAGCATTAATTACAAATTGACTTAGAATTTTTTTCATTTAAAAGATGCCTCAGAAGCTAAAAAAATCATGTCATATTTGAGAAAGTATTTTAGGTAGAAGCTCTGTAAGTGGAGAAGAAATAATGCATAATTTTAATGGTAATAACAATAAACTTTGCTTAAAAATGTATTCTTTTCGTATACTTAGGACTCTGAAATACTGTACAAATAGAAAATATGTACATTTATATATATAATTACGACGCAATTGAAAAATATTTGGCTAATCTTTGGAATATGGTAACTGCTAGTATGGCGACTTTTGGCGACATTTTAGTAAGGCGATTTAGTAAGGCGCGTTTGTTCCACTACTTTTCGGAAAATTCCGATCGTGATTTTAGCTAATAAGCACTTGGAAACAATTTCGCACCTAATCTTCGTCATGATTAAGCACTTTTGTTCCATAAAAATTCTAGCATAAACGTAATTCGGCTAGCAGATTGTTGGAAAAAATGTTGAGTTAAGAAAAAAAAAAAAAAAAAACCTTTACTTCGTGAAAAAAAATGGCGTCCCCCAAATAAACTGGTAGGTTGCTGTAGCAAGGTTGCTCGCCAAAAAACCGCCAAGTTACCATAATCCGAAGATTAACCAAATATTTACATCCAATCATGTCAAAACTCATTGTGGCCTCTCCATTTTACTTCCAACCTCCATGACGTCACTGCAGGGGAAAGGAGGAAGGGAAGAGTTTTAGTTTACATCGCCACCACTGCAGTGGATTGGCGCTGTAATTTTGCGGCATGTTATAGTATGGGAGTGCCGACGCTTTCCTTACATACAGCTTTGGTACCAACGGCTCAGGCTATATTTTCTTGCTTCCCTGAAACATGCTTTCTTTGGCATCGAAATTGGCAGAAACCGCTCCTTTTAATATCAAGCGACATCTCATGGCCTTCAGAGCATAACTTATTTCTGGAAATCAAGCCCTGCTCTTCGCGCCACCTCAAACAAGACTCTCTGTCAACCAAAACCTCCTTAGCTAATTGAAAAAAATTCAAAAATGGCATTTTAATACAATGTTGCAAAGCAGGCACTGAGCAGCGAAAACGAAAAAGCACTACTTGATAAGAACGTGGAATGAATGCTAGTATGCGTAGGATGAAATTATATTTAAAGCTGCCGAATGAGGGGGAATCTGTCTTTCTTGTTTCTAAATAAGCCAATTCTGTAAACCAGTCTTTGCGCTAATCGAAGCAAGAGGAGGGTAACTTTTGTTATAGCCCTGGGAAATGATTGAAAATTGTAATAAGGAAACGCAGTAGGTAATGTTTCCCCTTGTCTGCCCTTCACCCCTTCGTTCTTAAAAAATTGTTATTAATTTACTGTAATGGAAGGAACTTAATTTAGAAACAATCGAAAACTGACCTTTGAGAAAAGCATATTTAAGCAACAATAAAACAAGGGGCAAAAGTATCATTGTATGGGTTTGCATGTTGGCAGGAGGTGCGGCATCTTTTAAAACTTTAAAACCATAGGGGAGCTATGATATGTAACGGTCGTAACGAATTTTTAGTCACAGCTGTCAAATCTTCGTTCACCCCCTTCGGGTGTTTCCTTATTCAAGACGTCAAAGAGCTTCATTAAACTCAACTACTTTGCTGATAAGCGGTGTAACTAAATTATTTTCAGCTGCTTAACTAATAGAAAATGCGATCTGTAATCTGCTCCAAAGAGTGTTGTTTGTTCATGCATTCAGATTCGACAGAGGTTTTTTCAAAATTACTTGGAGAACAAGTGTTCTTTCATTTGCCTGATCCTAATTTTTTAAATCATCCGCCTGTAATTTGGGGTTTTTAATTACACACTGTCAATTTACGTTACTCGTCAGTTCGTTACAAAAAACATATATTAAATAATATTTTTAGATAGTGTTCAATAGCATAATACAAGGAAAGCACATAAAATAACCGGTTAATTTCTAAACGTATAAAGAAACAAACTTCCTCTGATACATATAACATGCATGATTTAGAAACATTGTTAACTTGAAACGCAATGTTCAAGACAGAATTCAGTTAAAGATGTGTTATTACTAATGATTTTAATTTGAAATGAAATGAAGTTAAGACTGATTAGTGAAAGAAATAAAAAGATAATTTCCGTTGTTAAATTAGCATTGTAGGCGGAGCGCACCGCCGCCCTAAATAAGAAGGCTCTGGCACTTCTTTTATGTAACTGAGCAACAATATCGGTAGAAATTTGTATCGGTAGAAATTTCGTTTCGAAAATTTTATTTTTTGCAATAAAATTATATTAAAAATCACTTATTAAACTTTAGTTTATCTCCTTACATTTTATTTATTTAATTAGTTAAATCCTTAATTATTTAAATAAATAATAATTAATTAGTTTTTATTTAATTAATCGATAAATATTAATTATTTATATTGATTAAATAATTAATAATTGCTTTGATGATACTTAACTATTAAATTTTAAAATTATTAATGATTTTAATAGTCATTTTATTTACTTTTGTTCCTCTTTGCTGACGGTCTTCCATAGGGCTCCGGTACTTCTAACTTTTAGAAATTATGCCCTGCTTCTATTAAAAACTGGGGTACAGCTTACTAGTTAACAAGACCCAGCAATACACAATGTACTTTCGGGAATGGGCGAGTGCTTACCAATTAACTTAACCTATAGCTGCCTTTTCCAGTTGGGATGTTATGAATGAAACTTTCATATGTTAGGATATGTGAAAAGATTTATTTTCATAATATTAAAGTTTTGTTAAACTTAATAGTGCTCAAATAATATTAAAAATGATTATTAACAGAAACATAGTGAGATATACCTAAATATATTTACAACCTATCCTGTATTTCCGAAAATTCTTATAAATGCTGTTAGTGCAGAAAGTTTTCCAACTAAAATTAACAGCAACATGTACAGTGAATGGGCTTGTCATGTTTTGTGTTAAAAGTGGAAATTGCTGACAAATATGTTGGCGAAATTATAGCTTGTTGGTAAGGCGAAAAAAAAGAATCCAAAATGATTTATATAGTTTTTTTGAGATCAAGACAAAATCTTAATTCAGAGTGAATTAGTTTCGGCATTATTTGACTGATTGATAAATAGCGGTCTAAAATTATTATTGGTTAGTTGAGTTTTGGGTCACAAAGCATCACCAGCATTATGCAGAAGTTACTTGACATGGATTAATAGAGAAATAACACAGTCCAGATAAGTTTATTATAAGAAGTTACTATTTTTAGTACAGAAAAGGAATATACCCAAATTAAAATGATGAGTTAAAGGACAAAACAAATTTAAATTAGAATTTTGATTTACATAGTTTATATCTACCTATCTATCTATAAACATACACTTAATAATATATAAAAAACATTAAAAAATTAATATTCTATTTTCTGAGGTATTTTTTAAATATATATGTGGAAAAGGATTTTAATATATATAGATTTAGGCAAAGACATGAACTGTCTGTTGAACTGATACATGGATTTATTAAATTATGTATTATATACTAGTGTATATTCTCTGACGGAATGATGCTTTCATGGAACCTCTGTTCATGTTGTATATGGGGAAAATCTCTGCGTGGAAACATCCACGCAGAGATTTTGTTCGCCAAAATTTGGAGTTTGTCCAACTATCAATGTTCAGCAGTCGTACCCACCAAATTCCATGGAAGACTATATATATTACAGATACAATTGCTACTCACTTTTATGGATTTTATGCCTTCTTCGTGTTTTCCTTATGTTTCATTCCTTCCCAGTGTGTGTGATTTCAAACATGAAAGCAAGATTTCAACATGCCCACAGTAAAAATTGTTTAATATATAGCACTAATGCTGTTATACGACAAAATAAACCAAGATTACATGAAATTCAGAGGGGGGGGGACCCTTTCATAGCAAACTACATAACACCAAATTTCACAAGTGACATTGTATTGTTTTCAGAGACTGTTTAAAGAATCTTCCTGGTAATTACAAAAGAAATTTTTCAATTTGCGGGCGAACTGTCACTAAATTTAGTTTGGTAATAACAGAAGATTTTTCAGTGTATTCTGGAAATATTGAAAAACTTTGTTGTTCTGCATCTGATAGGATACAAAATCAAAACATTATGTCTGAAGGCATGACATACATACATACATACACACACACACAAATCAATAGTTAAAAGAGGGAGAATAGTTTTAATTCTAAAAAAATAGGTGAAAAATTCTTTATTAAGACCACAGACTTGAGCCAGTACATGGTAAAACTGCAATTGTTAATAAATATGTTTATACTAAATTAGGTTAGATAATTTGTATTGGACAGCACATAAGGGTTACCTGCACAAGGAGGTCCTTTTGTGGAGAACTTTCTTCAGGAGATTTGTATAATGTTACACATGACCAAAACCACAAAAACTCTTATGCAGCCAGCCCATTCACAAGGATTTGAACCATCCTTATTTAGGGATTTTGTCACTTAGCCTCTGGTGGATGTTTGTTTATATGAAATGAATATGAATTATATGAATGAATATGAACATATGATGTTTATATGAAAGGTACAAACATCCAAAGAATTCAGGTATGCTTCAGATTTCAGTCTCTATAGGATATACTGATAATCAGGGTTAGGTCAGATTAATTTATTAAAGCAAAACACACAAGACTATCTGCCTAAGGGGAAATATATCTTCATGGAGGAGTTTCTAGAGGAAACTGGTTTTCATTTATGTTTCATATGGAGAAGTCTATCCAAACACTCATGCAGCCAGCCTGCTCATTGGGATTTGAACACGAGTCAAACTACCAATATTCAGCTTTCTTATTCACTTAGTCACTGGTGGGCTACTTAGCAAGAAGTAGGAATGGTAGATAACAAGAAGTAGGAATGAAATGTCAAACTTTGTATTTCAGCTTCTTAAGCCTTTTTAAAAAATCAGACCTTGGATTTTTATCTCGTACCCTTGCAGGGCAGTGATATTTTTGAATAAAGACTAATCAAAACTGTATCAAGCTCCCTTTTTCAACTGAGAATTTTTTGATAAAATATTCTACTTATTGAAGCATTTTTTAAAAATTTTAATTGATGACTAAAATTAAAGAGATATAAAATATAAAAAGAAATGCCATCTTCTTCATTTAAACTTTTATATAATAAATTATGAAAAGTAAAATAACATGATTTTTTAAACAATTCAAAATTGCTTTTTAAGATATAAATACTAAAGGAATATTCACAGAACAAATTATTTCTTTCACAGTTGAAAAAAAAGCTGAGTTTTTTAATTTTATATTTTATTCATAGACCTGATTATTGAATTGATAAACAATTTAATTGCATTAACCTGTCACTTGTTAAAAGTTTAGCACAAATTCAGTATGTATTTTTAAGTACTTCACATTTTCTGTTTCTTTCAGGTACAAAAAAACCTTTGTTAAAAATGTGTAAGTTTATCTTTAATACAGTAGATAATAAACTGAAACCATAAAAACAAAACATTAAAAAAGGTGACATACTTTTTCTTTAAATAACAAAAAAGTTAAAAACGTTGAATAATATAAGGCTATTTCACAAAATACTATATATGCGAATGTACTGTACATTATTCACATCAATTATGTCATTAACATGCATTAGTGACATCTGCTACTTTCAAAACACCAGATGGCCTCTCATATTTTAAATCGAGTCCTTCATAAAGGTACCTACATGTACTTAGAAATTGTACTTAGAAAATAGAACTGGTTAATTTTAACACCATTAAATGCTACAATGTATTAAATGTTACAAATATAGATTATTGATTTCAGGAGAAGTTAAAATTCACTGTCTTACTGTGATTGTTATTAGTGATGCTTTGTATGTATGCTGTCATATACACTGAATGTGTAGTCATAATTAAACAAGTTAATAATCATTACTGAATATCCAGTCATATTATTTCATCACTGTGTGTAACAGGTATCAATAACTCAAATGTTTTGAAACTTTCTAAATATTTCATGAAATTGATCTCAATTAGCTAAAATATTTTTCAAAATATATGGCACTTGATAAAAACCTCTGCAAAGTACTAGTTACGATCTGAATTCACTTCCCAATAGTGAAAAAATTGTATATTGTGGCTTTCTACATGTTTAATATAAATACATATTAATAATCCTTAGAAAACCCTTTAGCCAGGTATTTATTTCATAGCAGGCATCCTTTGAATGCTTTTGTGTGGTAAACATTCAACTTCATTTGAAAAGTATGTTACTCTCGTTTAATTTCTCCTATTTTGATGTATCTTCTACAACAGGGATTTACAACCAAGGGGAAGTTTCACAGCTTCAGGGGGAAGAACATGGTCAGCCTTTTATTTATATGTTAAATATTTAGTTTAGTTTATGAATATCAAAATTTACTTTTGTTCAAGTTTTGGTGCTTATCAACATTTTCTACACTTTTGTTGTTTAATCTATAAAACAAGTTGAAACATAGTCTAAATCTAAATAAATGTATATGTACTTTTCAAGAGTTCGAAAGGGGGGGGAGGATTTCCTAGCAATGATGAAAGAGATGGTATGGGTTAAAGTAGGTTGTTTTACTTTTTTTAACATATCTATGTTATAGCATTTATTACAACTAAAGCCATGCCTTTGAAATACTCATTGCGAAACAAACATGAACAAAAAGGAGATTATAGAAAAAATAATCTTAAAAAAAAAATCTGAAAGATTTCAGATTTTAAATTACGTCCAAAGGCGCGTTTTTTTAACGTTTCGTGTGCTACCTTTTTTTATTAAATATCATGTACTACGTACACAAACCATAAAATTCAGTTCAAAATCAATATCGCAAAATCATTTTAAAATGAACATATCTTTAGAATTTCCGTAAGTCTCGTGCGCTGGAGATAAAAATGTTTTTTTTTTTCCGTACAGTGTTGCCATTGCTCGCTTTGAAATCATTTAGTTTGTTAATCAGAAATTCGTTGAAATGTTACAAAACATAAAATCGATAATAAAGCAAATTTCAAATTCAAAATTAGCGTTTCCAGATGCCCATATTCGCAGTAGGATTACGTCATTCAAAATTCGATGGCTCTAGGTTTTATCACAGTGCGAGAAACATGCATACATTTATGCAGATTTTTCATTTTTTAAAATTTAATGCAGAGCGATAACATTTAATGGCAACCATTTGAAAAATGATACGCCGTTTTTGTGTTTCCGACGCAAAATCGCAAAACGAAAGTAATAGTCCTTCGGGACTAAATCCCTTTGGACTAAAAATGTTTTATTGTGCAGACCTTAGAAGTTCACAAAATGTTGAGTAGACACTAAAAATTAAGAAGAGTTAAAAACAGTAAAAACCATACTATGCAACCAATTTCAGAAACTACTTGTTAGTGTTTGTCATTTACACATGCTGGTTCATAAAGATTGGACAAATTTCACAAAGATTTAAGAATATTTACTTCACTTAGATTCCTGTATTAACTAATTCTATTTCAAAGTTATCAGATATCATGTCAGTAAGAACCGCAAGTTACAATTCAGAAATATTCAAGAAACACAATTAGGTGTTTATCATGTTTCAAATTAGCAAAACTTTTCAATAAGAAAGAAGTATTTTAAGTAAACTGCCAAGGGTTTCTTATTTCAACAATAATGCTTAGTTACAAGCATAAAGAAATAGCAGTACTGTTCTGTTATCAGGATCAGGTTCAGAAATGTATGTATGTGTTTATGTATGCATGTATGTGTTCATTGTATGCATAAGTACAAATATATGGGTGTATACAAATACACATATAAGCACATACATACAAACACACGTTCATACATTTTTGAATCCAGTCCTGATAACAGAACCGTACCAAAATAACTGTTACTGCTTTGGTTCAGTATCCGAAGAAACATATTCCTGGGATGTACAAATTGTAAACTTTCTATAGTTTTTATAGCTAATAAATAAAGCTTTTCCTTCAGATTTTTCAATTTTTTTTCAGTCATAATTAAAAACAGATGTTAACAACAGTAAACTGAAAATAAAAGAAGCAACATACTGTTGTTTACAGTAATGTTAAAATAAAGCAATAATTTGAAAATATAGAACTGTGGATTTTTCTTGACTCTATACAATCTCATAATGGTTATGGTAAAAAGCATGGAAAAAAGGGGGGATGAGACTGTAAGCTATCAAACTATTGGGGTTAAAGAAAAGTATAGTTAGTTTTTTCTATTACATGGACCTTCAGCCCACTATTTAGGGGCCAATATAGAGATCAAACCTCACTACTGCATCACATAAAAACTAATTCATAGGAAATTTTGATCATTAGATATGTTTTGTTTTTTCTAACACAAATCACAGTACAGATATTTATAGGGCATTCAGTAAGATTTGAGGTACATTATGAATGCAGGTGTTAACAGGGTACAAAACATTTATCTTTTCTACTACGTTGATAATCACTACACATTTCAAGAGTAATATCAACATGTAGTTACAGATATGGCACTATTTGCCTTTTGGTTTTACTTATCAGAGATTAGCAAATAAGGCATAGTTTGAAATTATTATACATACAATGTGATTTCAAAAAATTAAATTAGTAATCATTAAAAAGACATCTTATCACACAAATTCTGTTTCAAATGACAATTATGTTTCAAAAGCAAAACTACTCTATTACAACGGGAATTATGAATTCTGAGTCTCAGTTTGGCCATGCTTGATCTGTACATAAGGCATATAATTATAAAAAAATAACTTCTAAGAAGCAGTATATTCTTAATTTAATTTAAGAATACGTTCTGAAAATTATTCAGATTTCTGAAGTTTTTTAAAAATAACACCTTTTTTTTTTTACTTTCATAAAATATATAAATTGCTATTTCAGTATCGGACTTTCAATACTCAGCTACATAAATTTCTATCCATAAAAAATATTTTCTTACTTTTTCATAAGCAACTAATAACAAATTTTATTTCAGATATAAAAAAATGCACTGATATATATGTTCTGCTTTACCACTCAGCGACTAAGGAGCTGAGTTACTTGATGATAATTACTTGAGCGAATTTTGTGGGTTTCACATTATTTTGAATTTATTCAATTTGTTTAGAATATGGTCACTTTTATCTGGCTGCATGTGTAGTCTCCCTTTTATTTTTTGTTTATTATCTCTATCTTTAAAACATATTGAACTCCATTCTCTACATTGATTATATATTCTTTTATGAAAATGAATATTTAAACAAAATAATGAATAAGACAATTTAATGAACATTATATAACATTACGGAACTAATTCTAGAATGGCTACTATGTGGAATGCTATCAAATACTGAGAAGCATATTTCTGTCGTAGTTATATGAGAACTGAATACTACGAGATTATAGTATAGTTAGTTATACGAGAATATCTGAAATAATATTTTCACAAGCATACACATAATGTTTCAATACTTGGGTTTTCAAAGTAGAAAAAGTTGTAAAATAAGACACATCCAAAAATAAGTGTTCAAAGTAGCTAGTTATCCGATACATATGTAGATCATATGAGCAGAAATGTGATATTTTAATACATATATGAAATCGAATCGAAAAGTAATTGCCCTGCGTTTTCTTCATAAATGCACATTAATCGACTTTTAATGCTAATTTAGCAACATAACAGAACCAAACTAGCTATTAGATACCATACAAGTATAAACACATATCTTAATCCCGCTTTTCCCGATATATTTTCCTTTTCTCCCTAGTGCCTGGCGCAATCAAGAACAATATCCCCAAATGGCCTCCTTTCCTATATACCTTGCCTTCGCTTCCTAGCTGGATTTTTCGGCCATGGGTGCAAAAAGAATTAGCGGGTGCAAAACAAGACATCTGTCTGCTTTGTTTGTCTGTCTGTCTAATTCGAAGCAGTTGTGCTTCGCGAAAGTCGTTTTTTATCAGACAAAAAAAAAAAAAAAAAAAAAAAACATGGCACATTTTGTGTGTTAGTTTGCAAAACGTTATTTAGACAAATACGTGAACAACCCACCGCTTGAAATTGGCGTGAGGCCAAAAGCTAATGGAAAATAACTTGCCGAAGAAACAAGTAGTCGATCTATCTACAACAACAAAAAACAACGACCCCGCTATTTTTTCACCTGTATGCCGTAAATATTTCCTGGCAACTTCGTTGTAGTTTCCAAATCATTTAATCTTTTATACGTAAGAAGCCATTGAGACAGTTCGCTTCTTTAGAACGAACATCTGATCTGTAGGGTATGTAAGAATTCATTTGGAAAGAGCATTTTAAACATACATATGTTTACTCACGCAGGAAAGAAACTTGCCGTCTGCGAAGTATGTAACAAGACATTTTCTCGGAAACGTAACTTAAACAACCATATACTTATTCACACAGGAGAGAAACCTCATGTTTGTGGGATGTGTAATAAGCCATTTACTCAAAAAGATCATTTAAACAGACATATACTTATTCACACAGGAGAGAAACCTCATGTGTGTGAGGTATGCAACAAATCATTTACTCAAAAAGCTCGTTTAAACGAACATATACTTATTCACACGGGGAAAAAACCTCATGTGTGTGAGGTATGTAACAAGTCATTTACACAAAAAACGAATTTAAGAAGCCATATGCGTATTCACACAGGAGAGGAACCTTATGTATGTGAGATATGTAACAAGTCGTTTGTTCGAAAGCATTGTTTAAATGACCATATACTTTTTCACACAGGAGAGAAACCTTATGTGTGTAACATATGTAATAAGTCATTTAGGCGCAAGGATAACTTAAAAGGCCATATGCTTATTCACACAGGAAAGCAACCTCATGTATGTGAGGTATGTAAGAAATCATTTACTCAAAAAAGTTATTTACACTACCATATTCTTACTCACACTGGAGAGAAACCTCATGTTTGTGAGTTATGTAATAAGTCATTTGTGTACAAACATGGTTTAAACAACCATATACGTATTCACACAGGAGAGAAACCTCATGTTTGTCAGGTGTGTAATAAATCATTTACTCAAAAAGCTCATTTAAACAATCATATACTTATTCATACAGGAAAGAAACATCATGTGTGTGATATATGTAATAAGTCATTTAAGCGCAAGGATAATTTGAAAGGCCATATGCTTATACACACAGGAAACAAACCTCATGTTTGTGAAGTATGTAACAAGTCATTTCTTCGAAAGAGTCATTTAAATGGCCATATGCTTAGTCACACAAGATAGAAACCTCATGTGTGTTATATATGTGATAAGTTATGTGATGAGTAATCTAATTTAAAAATCTTCATGAGTTACATATGTAAGAAATCTGTTAGATGACAGAAAAATTGTAAGATTACAGGTAATAAAAGGAAATGGTAAAGTTTGATTACTAACCTTCACTTATCTGTGCAGTAATGACTTGTCCATGCTAGAAAGAAATGTCTGCGTATGAGATGTGTTTAACTTTTCATTTTATTTCTATTCTTAATAAATCATTTATTTGTTTCCACAAGAATAAAACTATATGTTTGTGAGATAACATATTTTAAAGTATTTCTTATTGAAAGCAACATTTTCTTATACTTAGTGTTTAATTATGTATTGATGTTTAAAACGGCATATTTGAACAATGAAAGTTAGACACTGATTATACTGTTCTGAATCAGGAAATTTTATGGATATCTCATTCACCCTATCAGTGTGATGTTGTGTATTGTTTGAAAGCTTGGAAACACTGAACATTTGCCATATTTTTAGTAAATGCAAATTCTGGCAACCATGTCTATAACCATTCCTCTACTAACTATGCTTGTAATTATCTTTCAATAAAGCAACTCTGCCATTCTGTGTGAGTTGCTTTTTGCAGTCCAAAGTTGAGTAGTTTTTATAAACAAATTATGATATTTTTTGCCTTGGTTGTAAATTATGGCCTTCGAGAATATACGAGTAATGGAAAATACTGTGGCAAGAACACAAAATTTTTGAAAATTTTCTAAATGGAATAATGTAGATATTCTTTTTCTTTAGAGCTAAGTGCTGCATGAACCGAATTCTAAGTAATTCTCCCATTTTTTTTTAGGCAAAAACAGATAGCTGCGTACTTATTTTTTTAAAGCATCACTTAATCCTCATTTAATAATTCAATTTTGTATTTTCAAGTATGTTTTCTTTTCGTATATTAATAATGTTTACCAACTTTAAATAAATATTTTTAATTTGGGAACTTTTTAAAATAAATTCATGAAAATTGAAATTTTCTACTCGATAAGTAACTTTTACCTTTACATCTGTAAAAAAAGTCCAAAAATTGTTCTAACAGCATTGCATTATTTTATAACTACCTTTTTTTGATGTCGGGGGTCCGTGTAAATTTTTCAGATACGTTTATACTTATAAGTCTCTATTCATTCTCTCTTATTAAGTGTTCAGTTTTGGCATCTGATTCCTGTGGAATCTGCTGACTTTAATATTACCGCCTTCAAATTCTTGTTTTGAAATTCTGAAGAATGGTTATTTATTTCATCGTAGTGTGCATGTTGTAGCTTGCAAGTGTATTCTATTAAATTTCACTGTTCATATGTTAACACAAAATTGAATTATGGTTCTGCGATTAAACATGAAAATGTGTTTCTCAACTTCAATAAACTTTCAATAATTTTTTGAATATATCTATGCTGTAGAAAAATCCCATGTGCATAAATATATAAAATGGCATTTGGAAAATATCTTTTCTATTAATGCAAGAAATAGTTATTTACTAAATCTGTCTTTAAAGAACATTTTTTTTTAAACTGCGAGAAACAAATAATTAAAAATTTTCAAGGACACACACTGGCTTTCTATATATATTAGCACTTATGTACCAAGTAGAATCTCATATTTATCATGTAATTCCCACTTTGTTTGGAAATATTTGTGCAGATTAGCATTCAGAGAAATGGGAGCCTAAATTTGTTTTGAAATTCACTGAGAGAGCATGGTTAAATATTTTTTCTAATGCAATTTTAGAATAAGAAAGAATATGCAAAAATTCGTAGTTTATTGTCTCTTTTTCTTTTTTTTTTTTTTAACTCGAGAGACATTACATGTTAGAATTATATTCAATTGATGTTTGCAAACACTACTTATAACAGAACCTTAGAGATTTACTTCTTTCTTATGGCAGGAAATTGCTTAGAACAGATTTACTTCTTAATTTATTTTTAATACTTAGTACATCAAGCGTAACTGTAAAAGTACACAATTTTGTCAAAAATTCTCTCACTGGCAGAATGAAGGAAATGAGTTTAGTGGATAGCCAGTGTTACACTATGCTACACCTCTGGTCTTGGTAAGGAAAAGCAGATTGCTATGTGCTTGGGAAGAAGAATAGTGGAAAAGAATTTAAGAAAGATTTGGAAATGAATATAAATGTTTTCAGGGTTCATATGGTCCTTAAAAGTTCTTAGGTTTTTTGGAATCGATTTTTGATCCTTAAAAGTCCTTAATTTTGGCCAAACTCGGCAGGAGGTCCTTAATTTTAATCATAAGAAATTTCTGTCTGGACTATTAACTTTCTGTCCAAATTAACATTTTGGACAAGTATTTTTGCTGATTCATCGATACATATAGTTATCTTTTAAATGGGTGAACAGGTTCATGGATTATAATTTGTTCCTATTCTAATATATGGTGGGATTCTCAAGTTTCTGAGCAAGAAGTGAAACATAAGCATTTCGAAATTGTTTTATTTATTCTAATGAAGAGCTCTTAAACAACTTTTCACTTTTGGAAATGTGAATTCTTTATTAAGAGGTTCAAAATTTGGCAACTTATCAACATTTTGGCAATTTTAAGGTCAGTTTTTATAGAAAATTTTTAATTGGGAAGTGAGAAATTTTCGATGAGGGAGAAATTCGATGATGTTTTTTTAAAACATTATAATATTAATCATTTCATTAAAATAATGCTAATATATTGAAATTGTACTCAAAAAATAACATTAAAATGAAACATATTTATTTTTTGCTATTATATTATACAGTGACATTACTTTCCATTTTGGCGACTATGATGACTATTTATTATTAATATACTATTTTATAATATATTTGAATATACAATATTTTGAATCTGAAAAACAAACAATGCGCTTTAGCACATTTTACAAAACAGTTCTTAGCAAAAGCAAAATAGCTATGTAATTAATTAAAAATGTTCTCGTTTTAATTTTTTCATGGGAAGAGTTTTTCCCATGTAATTGTCTCAGCATGCATCAGTTTTCTCTATAAAATTAATTTTACACTTTTTTTCCTCTGATTTTTTTCAACATGTTCCTGGTTTTTAACTGTTACAGAATTGATAAGGGTAATTTTTCTTTAGGATTTTAGACATTGCAACTTAGAAACTTTAGAATTTGAAGGCAGATTTATAGACCTACAAATCTGGAAGATTCCAGAAAAATATCTTCATGATATTAAAATGTAATGGATGTATTTTACAGAAAATTTTTGACAAACTTTTACTTTTTGGAGAATTTTCAGAAGAGCAGTAAAAACATAATATTTGAATGTTTTATTTCTGATACTAGAAGTCTTTTTTTTAACGTGTTTATCTTCCCCTTCCTTGTCTTATCTACTTTTTAATAGACACAAGCATGAAAAATATCAAAAATGCTTCTAATCTTATCACATGGACAGACATTTATAGAAAGGAATTTTTCTATTAGTAAAAAAAATTCAAAACTGACAATTTAAAAGATTCATCTTTTATATCTCAATGCATCATCAGTGGTGTAGCTAGGGTGGGGCAAGGGGAGACATATGCCCCCGGGTGCAGCATTTGTAGGGTACCAAAATGATGTTACAGAATTTTAGAATGAAATACTTTTCATTCTTGGCATACAGAAGGGGGCACAAAATCTTCAGTTGTCCCTGGGTGCTGAAAATCCTAGCTATGGCTGTGTGCATCATAGACAGGGTTGGCACTACGCATTTTCCCACCTGATACAATCTCTGTGATTCCTTAAATCTGCTGCCTTATGTCTTCTCAAATTCAAAGCTTTGCCATTTCTAGATTTTGTTTTGGGGTTGTAAAACAGAATTTGTTTCTGGCCTCTGCTCGCAGGCTGCTTTAGTTCCTACAGGCTCTGTTAACGTGTATTTATTCATCTTTGCATTATCGCTGCTGGTATTTGAATTTGTTATGCGATAACTATGTTACAATGTGTTACTAAGCCAGCTTGGATTAAAATTAAATTGTGTAGTCTTCGACTACTAGTCCACATTTTTTAGTTTGAATTTAACTATTCTTATTTAATTGGATCAGCATAAGCTATAGTTAATTTTGTTGGCATAAAAATATGCCTTTGTGTTCTAAGGTCTTTTTAAATAAGAGGTTTATTAAACTTTTATCTAACTGTAGTCAATTTCAGATATAGTGATAATTTGCTTCATGTCTATCGGGGGTTTGGATTATTTAACTTTTATCAGATCAAGTGAAATCTCATAGGTACATAGTCAAGAGATGACAGTTAGGAGATAAAACACGCAGAAACTAGTGGGAATATTGGTTTGCATATTTCAACAAATTTCTGATTGTTAGAAAAAATGCTTAAATGGAAGGAAATTGATATAAATTAGAGAAAATATCTGGAAAGGTTTCAAATTAAAAAGATGCTAAAATATTTTACTGAGTATTGTTGCTACAAAACGTAGTTGTTTTGTAGCTTTTAATACTTAGTTATCTTAATATCGTTTAAGAATCAATGTCATAAATTACAGGTATCGTAAACTGTGACATGTTAATAGATTGTGATTTTAAAGTGCTTTTTTAACAAATACTTTTGAAAAGTAAATAAAATTTAATAGTGGCCATGTAAATCTATAGTGAATAAGGGTATGTAACCATCTAATTTATTTATTTGTAACTAATTCTCTTAAAATTTATCTGTGCATATTAAAGCAGGTTATTGACTTTCATTAATCCCTGCCATGGTCACAAGATAGAGCACCAAAATGTGCAAATCAATGTAAAACTTATTTTTTGCATCTGGTGAGATTTAAAATAATACAAAAGAACTTATCACCTCTGGTGCTTTAGTAGCTTATTGGAACCTTAAAGTATATTAACTGGGTTACAACTCTAGGAACTCTACATGAAGCTACAACACTAACTGCATCAGACAGACAGACCTTAGCTAACTTTCAAAACTTGCTAGACCTGCTAACATCTGGGATTCAAATCTGTTCTGATCAGCAGGTCTTTCTCTAGGCAAGCAACAGTGGTGACAACAGCCAGTCTTCTGTTATGGATTATGCTGATTATAATCTTTCTTCTCATTTTAATCTATGCCATTTGATATAAAATCTGCCTGCTATTGATAAAACCTCTAGACTGAGGAAATATGTGACAAAATGAGACATACAAGAAAAAATCAACATAGAGCTAACTGTTAGTAAAACGTAAATAAAATGCCACTTATCCTCTTTCAAATACATCCAACTATTATAAAGGTAAAATATTTAATGCTACCTGATAAATTTTATATAGTTGATTTTATTCTCAAATTTGTTTTATAATTATGTTTAATAGTAGTGCATTCTACTTGTAGATCTATTTTATTTGTAGGATGGTATCACAAAAGTGAAGTTCAGGCGTAGCTAGCTAATATCTTTCATTGAATTTATTCAGTTCCTGTTTGTTGATGGGTCATTAATTTTTTCATTGATGGTCCTTAAAAGTCCTGAATTTCCATGTTCAGAAATGTATATGAACCCTGGTTTGGTTTTTTAATATATCTGGTAAGAATTATTTAGTAATTAAAATTTGTATTTTCATTTGCAGAAATATATTTCATTTTCATGTGTGCTTCGCCAAGGAAAAAAAAAAGCATGAAAACCACCACCTTGCAGCCAATAACTAACTTTTACTTTTTAATCTAATAAAAACGCACCATATTTCACCAAGATGGTTTTGTTAATATGAAAGTACCAAAATTTGTTTAAATATTTTGTCTTTTGTATTTCATAAGTAATCAGAGACTTTAATAATCATACATCATTTGCTGCAAATAATATAGTTATATAAAAATATTTAAATTGGCATTTAATTAAGTATGTTTGTTAGTGAGATAAAATGAATATACATGAACATCATTTGTACTGTATCCAGGGTTTAAAACAAGCATCTCAAGGCAATTTTTTTTTCCTTTTTTCACAACTATAATAACATTTTTGATAAGATTCCAGTTTCTGAACGTATGTTTCCCATTTCTATTTATAGCTAGTAATTAATGGATCAAAATTATTTGAATCATCGTCTCAAATGAAAAAGGGGAAAATTACTTTTGTGGAGGTGCATGTTAAGGAAAAATGTGGATAAATTGTGATTTTGAGATACATGTCTAATGTTACAGAATATAGTACATACTGGTACAGCTATCAAGTTTGTATCAAATATCAGTTATGTGTGTTGATATGTAACATGTTAAAAGAAAAAGTAAAAGAGAGACAGGCAAGTACTTAAATTTAAATCTACTAAATATATATTACATTGAAATTAATGAATTGAAATCTAAACATAAATTATAACTTACAAGATAATTACAATATTGTGTGTGATTTAATTATGATTTATAGCAGTTAGATTCATATACTGGTACAGAATTATATTAAATGCTAACTGGCATTAAAAGTCACCTACACATAATAAGCCACCAACATATTATAATTTATCCAAATATAAATTATTTGTATATTAAATCTAAATATAAATTATAATTTACAAGGTAGAGTTAATCACAATAATTTTTGCTATTTATTTATGATTCCTAGCAGTTATATTCATAAAGAGGCACTCAGTTGTACTAAATACAAATGCTTACTACCAATAACAGTAATGAAAACGTATGCATGAAAAGAAATATGTTTAATGAAATTACATGTATGCATTCATGCCAGTATATTATGGGAGCGACTAAATTTCAACTCGGCAGGAAAATTTGATTGGTCGAAAATATACGTCACATGTGACGTCAAGCTTGGGTAGTTTTTTTTTTTTTTCAACTTTACCGCCAAAGATTATACCTGCCATATATTTGGATTGCTTTCCAATTCTGCTGATCTTTGCGGTAGTACTTTGGCGGGCTAAAATTGTTTTTTGAGAGAATATTTTAATTCGAAATTTAGGTATTGTTTGTTTATAAATAAACACGTTATTACATATTATTATAAAGTATTATGAGACTAATTTTTTGTAATCTATTTATTTTTAATATATTGCCTGATGAGAACAGATAAATTTAGCTGAAATTTCCTTTGTTTACGCTCTTGAGAAATGTGTCGCGATAGGAAGCAGTTAGTTTCAGTCGAACATTAAATATTTTAATATCATATGATACAATTTTGTTTTTTTTTATTCATTTTTTAATATTTTTGATGACAAAATAAATTTTTTAATCTATTGTAGTACATAACTTTCTTGGAAAATTCAATATGGAATGTAAAGAGATGTGTGTACTGCTGCAAGAAGTACAAAAAGAAAAAGGTTTTATATGAACACATTCGAGAAGTACATAAAGTACCTGTTGTGGCTGAAGGAGATTTGAAATGCCCCATTAATGTCTGCAATTTTTCATGCAGAACTTTTGAAGATTTAAGAAATCACATAAAAGACCAACATGGATACACTCTTAACTCTGTTAAAATGACATTTAAAACATGAAGGTAAGATATTAGAACATTGCATTTACATTTTTTGCGATAAACGTTAATTTTAATACCCTAAAGAATGAGTACAAAATTGCTATTTTTGGGGGAATTCATTCATCAAGCTGGAAAATAAAATGCGTCTTTTTTTCTGAATATAATTGATAACAGAATAATTTCCGTAGCGTCTTGTTTTTTTCTGTTAGCTTGATAAACCACCATTATTCTTCAATAAAAATATTTCAAAAAAATATTTCTCTTCCACCTTTCAACTATTTGAAGTATGAAGTAAACATTTTGTAAATAGTAAAAACATATACAGTGACGTACTGCTACATAATTAAAATTATTTATGCATGTACTACAGTGCTTCATTACAAAAATTAGACTATTCTTTTATTACACAAACAGATCTCTTAATGCATATGTATAATCATATATCAAAAATAATGTGGACCTAATAAAAAAATTGTTAAAATCTTTATTAAAGATCGTTAATTTCAATCGTAAATTTAGTGTCATAATGATAGACACATATTTTACTATATATCAGTGAGGTGTAAAATTTATTATATGTTATTTTAAAACTACTTAAATAAAGAAATTTAATCAATGTCTTAAAATTTTAATGAGCTGCATACATTGTATTAATTATCAGAATGTATGCTACAAAGATTTTTTTCACATGCATTAGACACAGGTCAGATGACACTCATCACGTTATGGAAATGTCTGCAAAAATAGTCTCTAAGAATAAATTTCTTGTATTATTATACAACTTTGGCGAAGTAATTGCTGAAATATTTAGTAGTCAGCTGTAACATTACCATTATATAATTATGTTTTAAGTTTTAGCTGGAACACTAATATTAGTAACTGTCAAATAGGAAAAAAAAAATATGCCATTGTATAACTTAAAATTAGGCAACTTATTTCAGTGTAGATTTTGAATAAAACTCTCAGTTTTTAGAGTAATTGGACACAGGTCCCTCTTTTTCAGGAAAAAAAAATTCTGCTAAAGGGACCAGCATCTATTTAAAATCAATTATATTGTATGTAGGCTAATGTTTACCCTTCAGATTTAGATTTCTTACAATGGAAAAGTGAGGAAGAACGAAAGGAAAAAAATTCTTACTTTTTGAGAAGTTTAATAACGAAGGTGAGAAAGAGAGTTACTTCCTTTGTAATCGATCTGGATTTTATAATTCTAAAAGTAAAGGTGTAAGAGCTGTAAAATCACAAGGTACCTGCAAAATAGAGGGGCACTGCCCATCAACTATTGAAGTTATAAATAATGGCATTATTAAGATTTTATATTTCCAAACACATGTAGGACACACAGTAGATCTAGAACATCTGCCATTAACAAAAGATTTATGAGGAGTAATTGCAGGTAAGTTTCTTTATGAAGTTGATTGTGAAATTCAATATGAAATAAATAGACACTTTATTTTGATACAAATGCAATATTTTCAGCTAAGTTAAATGAAGGCATTTCACCACAGAAAATATTAGATGCTACAAGGAATAGTATTCAAGAAGACATTTATAGAGAGCATTTATTGACAAAAAAAGACATACATAACATTTCGAATTCTTACTGTATTGGTAATGATGAACAATATCATCCAACTGATACTGTCAGTTTAAGGATATGGGAAAAAAAAATGAAAAGTTTAGATTATAATTCAGTTTTTTTTGTAAAATTCCAAGGAGAAGCATCAGATCAACACTTGGAAATTAGTGACTTCTGCATAATCATAATGACAAATGTTCAAAAGCATATGCTTTTAAAGTTTGGCTCAGATTGCATATGCATCGATAGCACACATGGTACTAATGCTTATCAGTTATCAACAGTTTTAGTCATAGATGAATTTAATTCAGGATTTCCTGCTGCTTTTTGCCTAAGCAATAGAGTAAATTTAGGTTCAATCCAAAAATTTTTTCAGTGTATTAAGAGACGAAGTTGGATTGCTGTGTGCAAATTGCTTTATGAGTGATGATGCACCAGTATATTATACTGCATGGACATCAGTAATGTGCGAAGCCAAATTTAGAATTCTATGCACCTGGCACGTTAAAAAGGCATGGCTGCAAGCAGCTAATTCCATTAACCCCTCAAAGCGAAAGGAAGTTTTGAAATTCTTAAATTTATTATCTGAATGTCATGATACAAAAGAATTTCAAGCACTGATATCTGATTTCCTCATAAACTTCTTTCTCATAAAGCTACAAATGACAAATTTGCTAATTATTTTGCCTAGCATTGTTTGTAAATGGTGCAAAATTTGTAATGATGCATTTTTATGCACATGCACAGATGCCACGATAAAAGGAAGTATTTGTAAACACATACATGCAATAATTTTAAAGACAAGAGTACCTAATAAATAACAGCCACTTAAAACTAAAGAATCAAATGCTGATGTAAAATCTTTCCTTGATCTATCAGCACAAAAATTTAAAAAATCAGGAACCAAGCACCGTATTATAGATCAACTGAGTATCATATCAAAACTTGTAACATCAACAACAATAAATAATATAACTTCGGGAGAAATTGAAAGCTTACTGAATAAAGTGATTACAAAATTAAAGAACGAAAATCCAAAATTGTAAATGAAGTATGAACCCACAAATAAAAAAGCAAAGAAACAAAAGAATTTCTTTTCTAAGAAAGAAAAGAAAAAGTCCATCCAGTACTGTAAATATTACAACCACTTCATATGAGAAAGGTGCAATAGATGCCATTGGAAACAATGAAACACTTATAATTCATGATTCTTTTGATCATGTATATTGATATTTCATCATGCGAACATATTGTATATAAAATAATCTCTAAATATAATATATACTAAGACGAATCCTGATACTAAGATGATAAGATCAGTTTTCGATTTGCATATTCTATCACTACTAATCTTATGAGTGTGAAGTTCTCCAGTTAGTGGTACACATACAGTAGAGTTAGCAACATCAACATATAATGTGTTTACTAGGACATATCACAACAATATATGCAAAAGAACTAACAGTTTCAGCATGAAATATGCAGTCAGTAACATAATATGAATAACAATAGCACTTGAGTATTACAAAGGAAAATCATACTTCAGTATGTGTGTGGATATTTCTCTAAATAAATGATAAAAAATGCCACAAAAATATAGTAACTGCTTTAAAATGCATAAATTCATATAAGTGAAAATCTCAGTGTCTTTGAAAATGCTACTGTATTTCGTTACTGAGCATTTTTGAATTGCTAGTGATTACAATCACAATTTATGAATACTGAAAACTTAAACTATTCTAAAAGAATTGATTAATAAACTTCATACAGTAAATAAATCATTGGGCTACAAAAGTATGCAGCCTGTCAGATATATGAAGATTAATAACAAAAATAAAAATAAGATCTTTAAAAATATTATAAAGTGGCGAAGCATGTGAGAGCTTTTTATCTTGAAAACAATACATTTTCAGTAGAATCAGTACATATTTAAAAAAAATTGAGATACTTTGGAAACATGCTTTGCAAAATATAGTTGTTTTGTGATGAAACTGTTGATAATGCTTTTGATGATTTTTTTTTCTACACAGTAAAACTGTAGAATTTATGTATACATAGTTCTTTCCTTTATATATGGATGCAAATTATACAGCTTTTAATTTTTTATGAAACTTGCATACACATCAAAGTCAAGTGACTTTTCAAAATATTACGACGTTATAAACCTTGAGATTATTTATTCTAAAGCTTATTCACAGATTTCAAAGGAAAATGCTACTGATATACACACAAGTATAGTTTCCATTAATTGGCACATTGTTATTGATGAAGACTCCTTCAATGATTCTTACGTAAAGCTATTCAGATTTTTTTTCTCACAGAAAAAACATTAAAGTTTCATTTAAAAAAATAAACCAACAAAATATTCTTAATTTTATCATAAACTTTCATTACATCACATGAATCTGTTGACACTGAACTAGTAATTTTCAAGTTAAATCAGAAATGTATTTTTCATATTGATTTACTGACAGTATGAATAATGACCAAAATGTAATATTATCTGTAAATAATAATAAATGATCGATACATAGGTTAAGAAATAAGTATGAGGTTAGACTATATTACCATGATAATGGTTCAAAAACCTTCACCTAATCATTTGTACTATTTGTACAGGATTATTTAATGAACACAAAATGTATAGGGGTTTCCTAATTACTCCAACCCACTTTTGACTGTGGACACACTCTAACATATACTTTGAGATCTTGTATCCTTATGATAAACACTCACAAGTAGATTTCATGCATGATAGACTTTTAGGTGCTTCCTTGTCGTGAAATTACCTTTCATTAAACTACTACCAATCAAGTAGAATTTAAATTCATCTGCATTTATTTCTTTGCAGATCTTGCTGTAACTGGATTTCAAAACTGCCTTACTTGTTATAAAACATATTTATACCACTGGTTGCAAAAATAATGCCTAGCAAATTTATTTTTATTTTAACCATGATTAAAAAAAAAAAAAAAAACCTATTTTTTTTTTAAATCCTGCGAGCGGGCTGGCTGTATAGGTGTTTTTGTTTTTTCCTCATGTGTAATGTGTATATGAGCCAGTTTCCCTTAGAAAGTTCTCCACGAAGGCATCCTTCTTCGTAGGCAGATAGCTCTCCAATGCTTTACCATAATCAAATAAACCTATTTTTAAAATTTTTAAACTTCAATTTCAAATTTTTTATTTTGTCACTATTTATTTCACTATAATGAGGAGTCCTGTTTATTGCATATACATATTAGGTGATATTTTATCTTCATTAACAAAATAAAACAGTTGAAGTAATTTTATGACTTTTCTCTCACAGGGAAAAAAGATCTGCACTTTATCCAATTTCCTTTATGAAAACTGAAGTTTACGTACAAACGAAATTCTTACAATATAAACTTCCGTACGAACTCTCCTCTTATTTACGATTATCTCCTCTTATTATTTATAAACCATCTCTTATCTTCACTTTGGTAAATAGTGTACGGCCTTTTACCAGTATATTGCTGTCATTAACGAAGCGTAGTAGAAAATTAATATATATAAAAAAAATTAAGTCTATTCCTACTCAAGTCAACAAAACATTTTCAAAAAAAAAAAAATTAAATTAAAAATTTAAGAAATTTTTTAAATGTGGAAAGAAAAACTGTATTAACATCAAGTGTCATCCACTAAAAGTTAAAAAAAATGTTTGAACTTAAGTGGATGAATAAAAAGTATTTTATTAACGATTGGAAATTCGAAGAAGATATAGGGAGAAAGTGTGAGTAGGAATTTAATTATAGAAGGGTATGCTATATGAAGACTTAAGAAAACAATCACACCTTTGGTCACGACCAAAAATGGCGCATGGTCAGTGTATTGTAAACCATATGAGAGGTGGAGTTTAAACGCGTCAGAATGACGTCACCATAGCCAACCAATCAAAATTTCCTGCCAAGTTGAAATTTAGTCGCACCCGTATATTATTGCAGTAGAAGTCTAGAAATCTGCAAAAAGCATTATTTGTCTGGACTTTCAACGTCTTGCGGCCTTTTTAGGCAAATTTTGTCATTGAGCCGGTAAAGTTGCATTATTTGCAATAATTCGGCTCTAAAATCACTGACTGACTGACTGAAATCTGCAATGCTTGGGACTAGAGGTTGTGTGGATTTCAGGACAGAAAAGATAAATCAAAATATTAGACTAAAAGTGTAAAATAAATTACTGAAGCACTAGTTGCATGCACAGTCCATGATAATGATGCATCTGTGGCTGTGAGTGCCGCTCTGACGTTTACTCGGTCTTCACGTTCTGTCGTTTCTCTAGGCCTACCGCTTCCTCCTTGACACTGTGTTCGGCGATGGTTCACTCATTCCTGTCAACATCCAAGCCAAATAAATGTGAAATTCGTAACAATATTCTCTAAAACTTTAACGAATTTTTCATTAACAAACTCAAAGATTTCAAAGCCAGCAATACCAACCTTGTACAGCAAAAACATTTTTATCTCCAGCGCGTGAGAGTGTGTACCAAAATTTCTAAAGATATGCTCAATTTAAAATTATTTTGCGATATTGCTGTTGAACTGAATTTTATGGTTTAAGTGCGAAGAACATGGTATTTAATAAATAAAGGTAACACACAAAATGTTAAATAAATGCCCCTTTGGACGTAATTATATATATTTTTTATTATATATATTTATTATATTATTCATTTATATTAGTGATTACAAGGATATTGAAAAGCATTAAAGACATAGAGAATAAAGTCATATAAAAATAAGGGATATTAATAAATCCTTTTTTTTTACGTGTTTCAAACATTTTTCTGGTAGAGGTTTGTTTTAAAACTTTAAAGTGCTCCAAAGTAATTTTTTTATAAATTATATAGATTCTCTGTAAATATTATATAAATTCTCTGTATTATATAGATTCTCTGTGACAAAGCTCTGTTCTAAAAATTTTAGATATTTATCACCATGTTCCGAACCCTCATTAAAAGATATTTTCAGATTCCTATCAAATTCGCAGATCGCATTGAATAAGATCCACGAAAGCTCAGTCAACCAGGGATTTACGTTTTCTGAACAGAAGACCGTCTGCGTGCATTTTTGTAGAAAGAGAGGTCTCCATCCTGAGCCTGAATTATACCTTAATGGATCCATCATTCCAGTTGCACCTGAAGCAAAATTTTTAGGAGTGATATTCGACCAGAAACTAACTTTCCTTTCTCATGTTTTACAGCTGAGAAAGAAGTGTATGAAAGTACTTAATATACTAAAAGTCGTGGCGAATACCTCCTGGGGTGCTGATCGATGCTCCATGCTTCGCATCTATAGAGCGCTTGTCCGCTCTAGACTGGACTATGGCTCAGTTATCTACGGATCAGCTCGGTCTTCTGTGTTGCTAAAACTAGATCCTGTGCATCATCAAGCTCTGAGGATTTGCTCTGGAGCTTTCAGAACATCTCCTGTCCAGAGGCTTTATGTTGATTGTTATGAACTATCACTTCGTTTGAGGCGTGAGCAGTTGTCTCTCTTGCATTATTTTAGCATCTTATCACAACCTGACAATCCTAATAGGCTAGCTTTGACTGATAACAGCTGTGACACTTTATTTGATGCACGGCCATCCTGTGTGCCTCCCTTTTCTTTGAGAGTTCGCCCTCTGATCGAGGAACTCTCCCTGTCTAATATGTCTCCCCAAGCCATGCAATACTTTGAAATTCCTCCTTGGGAACAGGCAGGAATCCCGATTCTTGAAATTTTCCCCCGTCACATGAAAAAAAAAACACTAACAATGTCATCTATACCCAACGTTTTGCGGATCACAGGTATAAATATCAAGAATATGTTCCAATATACACAGATGGTTCGAAGTCAACTTGTCATGTCGGGACGGCATTTGTAATTGGTGACCATGTAGAAGGCAGAAGTTTGCACCACGCTTCCTCAGTCTTAACAACTGAACTTACCGCAATATATCATTCACTTTTGTATGTATCAAAGCGACGGCATAAAAAGTTTATAGTTTATTCAGATTCCTACAGTGCGTTAAAAGTTTTAGAAGCTTTTTCGAACAGCCATAATCCGGTAATTTTTGATATCTTGAAACTGAACTTAAAATTAACAAGGCTCGGATTTGAAATTATCTATTGCTAGGTTCCCGGGCATACCGGTATAAAAGGTAATGAGCGGGCAGATGTCGTCGCAAAATCAGCTGTTGAAATATCCAGCCGCCTCATCCCTATCACAGACATTAGTAGTTTTATAAAGCAAAAGATATTGGAAAAATGGCAGCAGTTTTGGGATGTCCAGTCTTTTAATAAATTAAAGAGCGTGAAACATAGAATCGAACTTTGGCATTTTAGTGGTGTCACACTAGACTGACACATAGCTATCTGCTAAAAGCTGACAATGAGCCCCTGTGCTCAAAATGTGGTGTATGTTTAACTGTCCGTCACCTCTTAATTGAATGTCCATCTTTTAATAGTATTCGTCAGAAATATTTTAACAGCTGTGACTTACCTCTCGACCATTTAATCGGAAGATAGGTCAATCGTAATTTATTTTACTATTTAAAAGATATTGGTGTTTACCACCTTATCTGAACTGATTTTAATTATGTATATTAGTTTCAACACTTGTGATTTTAGCTGATTTTATATGACTTCATCCCTTGGATTTTGTACATTCCTTTATCTACTTGTTTAATTCATAGCTATTTTAATTTCACTGTCTTTTGTATAACTTTATATCTCATCACCTTGTGTTTGGCGCGGTATAACCATTTCTGGTTTTGCGCCAAAAAATTTCACCCACCACCACCACCATCCTATCAAATTCAGTATTTGTGTCCGTGTCGGAACCGTTTTCTTGCTGTGGCAAGTTCAGAACAGAGCCAATGATTTTATCATCGGTCATCTGATAGGCCAGTGTTGGTTCATCCGAACACATGTATTCAACGATATCTTGCAAAGCCTCCCAATTTACTCTTTCTTTCGAATATAAAAGCAATTCTCTTGCTTTAACACTTGCTGCACTGACCCTAAGTCCAGAATATTCACTGTCACCACTCGCAGTTTCAATAAGAGGAGAAGATGGCCATACATTATCCCAATTACTAATGTTGTTTGGGAAATATAATTCCGTGATTCAACTAACAAATAAATGCAGTCTTTGACGGTTTTTTTTTAATCACGAAAGGAATTTGAATGGTCACTTGATGGAATTTTTTTCAGAAACTCTTGATTTATTTTTACCTTGATACAGACTGGAGGGGAAAAAACTTTGACCATTGTTACGACTTTAGGCCGTTTTCCCTAACGAGGGATTTTATCTTTCTTGCCTCTCCGATTTGGTAAAATACAGTTCAGTTAGTAACGCTTCTGATGCCGTGATGGTGGTTGTGTACCATCACAATGACATATATTATAAGCTTTGTTTGTTAATTTGTTTATTATTATGTTAGTTAATAAAATAGAAAAGGAACAATTGACTGATCAATGGAATAACTATGGAACATGGACATAAGTTTACACATTTTTGGTGACGCCCCGGACGCGATGTATACAGTTCTGAGCTGGCGAGTAATGGAATATTGGGATTCTGATGCGACTACTTTGATTGAGATAAGTCCCTCATTTAATTTAGTCTAGATAAACTATTGATTTTAAGCTAAGAATAAGATACTGAATTAAAGGAAATATGGATATAGAAAGAATAAAAATGAAAGGAACAACTGTCAGAACATTGTTCTCAAAACTTGTGTCTAAAATCGAAACTGTAATTGACCGTCAGTTAAACGTAGTGTTTACTATAGAAAATAAAATTGATGAGTTACATGATATGAAAAATCAACTCCTTGATAAAATACAAGAATTGAACAAATTATATGAGAATATTGAAGGGGTTATTGACAGTAAAGAATTAGATGAGGAGCTGACCGCTAATGAAAAGTATAAAGAAGCGGGCATTACTTTGAAAACGAAAATAGATAGATGCATTATTTCTCTAGAAAAACAGTTAAATCTGGCAAAACAAAATGACCTGCTCCATAATGTCGAGTCGAATCGTACAAGTGAAAATCGCGTTAAAAACGAAAATTCCTTGGTTAAACTTCCTAGGATAAATATTTCGACATTTAGTGGAGATTGTAACGATTGGTTAGATTTTTGGAATTCTTATGAAGTTGCGATACACTCCAACGATTCTCTTAGCAATATTGAAAAGTTTGCAGATTTAAAAACTTATTTAAATGGAACTGCTTTAGCTGCTGTATCAGGGTTTGCTATAACTGAGAAGAATTATGACTCTTGTATTTCATTGCTAAAAGAGCGTTTCGGGAGAACAGATTTAATTATTTCTTGCCATATGAGTAAACTGTTATTAGTAGATTCCGTTAAAACTGTACATAATATAGCTGCTTTAAGAAAAATGTTGTATGACGCTATTGAAATACAAGTTAGATCTCTAGAATCCTTAGGTGAGGCTGCTGGTACGTACAGCAGTCTCCTCGCACCGATAATTTTACAAAAACTTCCCGAAGAATTAAATTTGTTATATAATAGGCAACGTAAAACAAAGGAATTATTTGATGTTAAGGATTTGATAGAATTTTTACGAAAAGAAATTGAATGTCGTGAAACATCACTTTTGCTAGAAAAATCAGAGAAACAGTGTTTCTGAAAATGTAATCCGTAAGCCAATAAATAATTATAATTATTCAAAATCTAAATACCCATATTCTCCTAAAAGAAATGTTCCTACTGCTTCGGCACTTAATTCAACTGTTGAAAATCGAAACTGCATTTTTTGTTCAAAATTGCACCAAAACCAAAATTGCCCTTTAAGTGTTAGTGAAAGGAAAAAATCGTTATTAAGTCAAGGAAGATTTTTTTTTGTATGGGCAAAAGACATATCTCAAAGAACTGCTTTAAAAAGAATAATCAGCAATGTAAATTTTGCAACAATTCACAACCCCATAATTATTTAATTTGTGAACAAGAGAAATTAAAACCTAATTCTTCTCTCGATCAAAATTCTACATCTGAAACTCTTTCCGAAAATACCCATTCACTATCCCTACTTTGTAATGAAAATAAAATAGAAGAAAATAAGTCGGAATCAACAGCTTATTTGCAAACTTTCACTGCTGTCACAAATTCCAGACTGAATGGGGGTAAAGTTCAGATACATTGTCTGATTGATGGAGGCGCCACTCGAACTTTCGTCAGGCGCGATATAGTCGAAATGTTATGTCTACCGGTGCTGAAACGGGAAACGCTTCTAATTTATGCGTTTGGAAATAAAACATCAGAAAAGCAGATTTATGATGTAGTGGAGATTGAACTGCAGAACATTTCCGAAGCTCATAAAACTATTAAAGTCAGGGCGATCGTAATTGATTACATTACGAAAGGTCAGATTCAGGTGCCTTCAAAATGGATTAGAAAATTAGCGCATCAAAAGCAAATAAAACTAGCTGACGTTGGAAACTCAACAGAAATACATCTCTTAATTGGCTCAGACTTTATTTGGGAAGTGTTAAAGGAAAGAAATGTTAAGATAAGCAAACGATTAATGGCAACTGACAGTATTTTTGGATATGTTATCCAGGGTACGGAGAGTGAATTTAATTGTGAAAAGGTACACGTTTCTCATTTAACTGTTTTAAGGGAAGAAATAAATGACAGGGTCCATGGGATTTGGAAGCAATTGGAATTTCGGAACCGGAAATATCACAACTAGATAGGGAGATCGTAGAAACGTTTGAACAAAACATTAAATATAAGAATGGTAGATACGAAACTCGATTATTATGGAGACAGGATCATGATGAATTAAGTAATAATTATGATGTAGTAAAAAGACGTTTGTTCGGCTTAAATAATACATTCAGGCGAAATAAGAGATTATATTTAAGATATAATGATATTCTAAAAGAGCAATTAAATGACAACATTATCGAAAAGGTTGGGCAAAATTCGGGTAATAAAAGCGAAGGATATTTCATGCAACACCATGGTGTAGTTAGGGAATTAAAGGAAACTACTAAAGTTAGAATTTGTTATGATGCCTCCTCTAAGGCAAAAAATGAGCTTTCTCTTAATGAGTGTTTAGATAGTGGTCCCAATCTCAACCCCGACTTACTTAGAATTATCTTGAGGTTTCGATCTCACCCCATAGCATTTTGCGTTGACATTCAGAGAGCATTTTTAGAAATTAGCATAGCGGAGGAAGACCGTAAATTTTTGCAATTTTTGTGGGGAAAAGAATGTGGGACTGATCTCGATTTGAGTGACTGTCGCATCAGGGTCTTAAGAATGAAACGTGTCCCCTTTGGGGTAAAATGCAGCCCATTCCTGTTGGCTGCAACCATAAAATTTCACATAAAAATTATGAAGATACACATAAAAGTGCTTGTGGTGTGTTACGAGATCTTTACGTGGACGATCTAATCAACGGCGCGGAAACTATTGAAGATGCGACCTCTATTTCCTGCGAAGCCACTAAAGTCATGAAAGACGCGAGCATGAACTTACGTCAATGGGTTACTAATTCCTCGGAATTGCGCGAAATTTGGAACTCTCGAAGCCTTGAATGTCGCAAAATACCTAATGAAGAAGACGTACCATTAAAGGTGCTTGGACTGGTTTGGGATAATGATCAAGACATCTTAAAAGTTGCGTTGAATAATCTTGAACAAAGCAAAGGAACTGTTCCTACCAAAAGAACAATCCTAAGTACGTGGGGTATGATCTTCGATCCACTGGGCCTTTTATCTCCTTTCATAATAAAAATGAAACTTATGATGCAGGAGCTATGGGCAAAGGGAATTTCTTGGGATGAACTTCTTTCACAAGACTTCAATGAAAGATTTGAAGAATGGATATCTGAAGCCCATTACATTCAAGGTGTTATAATACCTAGACAGTGTCAGGGAATGATTTACGAAATGGAGTTACATCTATTTTCGGATGCGAGCCCAAAAGTGTACGGAGCTGTGGCTTGTTTTAGAATAAAACCCGGAGATGATGTTAAAACTAGTTTTGTAATAGCCAAATCGCGTTTAGCTCCTCTAAAAGAAATTAGTTTACCCAAACTAGAGCTGCTGGGAACATTGATAGCAGCTAAACTATGTTCGTATCTAACTAAGACTTTCCCGATGATAAAAGAAAATAATATTTTTTTGTGGACGGATTCTAATATTTGTCTACATTGGATCAAAGGATTCGCTAAGGACTGGAAACCTTTTATAAAGAATAGGGTTTGCGAAATCAAGGAAAAAACCAATCCTATGAACTGGCATCACTGTAGCGGGAAAACAAACCCAGCGGACAAACTGACCAGGGGGATGAACATCAGCACATTAATAAATGATAAAGCTTGGATTTCGGGGCCATCTTGGTTAATGGAAAATGAGATTACAGTGAGTAACGATAAGGGAGAATTCGATATAGAAGAAGTTTAAATAAAAAAGGTGAAAACCTCTGTCCTCTTGCAGACATGCGAAAAACCGATGGAACCTATTTTTGATTTAACAGAATTTAACAATTTAAGAAAGGTAGTGAGAATTACTGCATATGTTCTTAGATTCGTGAACAACTGCAAATCTAGTAAGTTTAATTCAGAAAAGAGATCAGGTATTCTAAGCACCGAAGAGCTAATAAATGCTGAAAAATATTGGGTGCATATAACACAGCAATTAGAATTCGAAAAGGAATATAGTCAATTGAAAAGAAAGATAACCATCAGTCCTGAATCAAAAATTTTCAACTTAAACCTAAGTCTAGATGCTGATGGACTTATTTGCCTTGGAGGCAGATTGCAGAATTCCAGATTCCAGTTCTACGAAAAACAACCAATGATTTTACCGTTTAAATCTAAATTCACCGATCTTGTGATTATGAATGAACACGAAAATTTGTTCCATTCTGGAGTCTCTGATACTCTTACCCAGCTGAGGAAAAGGTATTGGATTCTTCGTGGCAGACAAGCCGTAAAGACTTTCCTCAACAAGTGCTACGTATTTAGACGGTACAAAGCCAAACGGGGCATTCAAATCACTGCTCCGCTTCCGATTGACAGAATTCATGAAGGGAACCCATTTGAAATCGTAGGTGTGGACTTTGCCGGGCCTCTGTATACCAAGGATAAAGATAAAGTGTATATCGCCTTGTTTACTTGCGCGGTTACGCGCGCACTCCATCTAGAGGCAGTATGCAGCTTGAGTACGGATGACTTTTTGTTAGCATTCAGACGTTTTATATCAAGAAGAGGTATATGCCGAATCGTTCAATCCGATAATGCAAAAACATTTAAAAGAGCTGAACTTTAACTAAAAACTACGTACAGTAACCTTCAAATGGAACCAGTACTAGAATTTTTTGGAAAAAAGAGTATTAAGTGGAAGTTTATTGCTGAACGAGCAGCTTGGTGGGGGGGGGGTTACTGGGAGAGGATGCTAAAAATGACAAAGGCCATTTTAAGGAAAATTTTGGGGAGGGCTCTATTGAAATTTGAGGAATTACTAACCATTTTGCCAGAAACAGAGTCAATCTTAAATTCGGGGCCTATAACATACGTTTGTAATGAACCAGATGAACCCTTTCCTCTCTCTCCTTCCAATTTTTTGACTGGTAGAAGGTCTACCGCCTTACCCCATTGGGCTGGCTCTAGTAAGCTAAATGATATTGATAGAAACAATCTAGTTAGACGACTTTTGTACCGTGAAAAACTCTTGAATGCATTCTGGAAACAATGGAAAGGAGGATATCTTTTTCAACTTAAAAGTTGTATTTTCATTAATCCTACTATTCCTAATGTTGAATTTAATTTAGACGATGTAGTTCTTATAGGTGAAGACAAGGTACCACGGCAAATGGGGAAACTAAGAAGAATCATAGAAGTGCATAAGGGCCGTGACCAGAAGGTAAGAAGTGTAACGCTGCAGACATCTGCAGGTAAAATTAAAAGGCCCATTCAACTGATATACCACCTTAAACTCAAGCAATAAAAAGACCATGCTTACAGGTACTTTAGATTTAGATGATTTAAATTCAGTTTTGTTGTTGTAAGAAGTCTATTAATGTAAATTTGAATTGTTCATTTATTAACTCATTATTGCTGTATTCAGTTGTATTAGTTGTGTTGTTGTATTAGTATTATATATTGTTAAATTGTATTTTTTGGATGAATATCTTCATCGGGGCGGGAGGATGTTACGACTTTAGGCCGTTTTCCCTAACGAGGGATTTTATCTTTCTTCCCTCTCCGATGGGGTAATATTTGGTATATTTTTAAATATACCAAATTAAATATACCATTTGGTATATTTAATTTAAAATATACCATTTGGTATATTTTTAAAGACAGTGCAGATTTCAGGAGTTGGCAGATTTTCGGTATTTGACTGTATTTGCAAGACAGTTTGTAGAGACATTAGGTATTTGTTTGGAACAAGAGAGATGAAAAACATGCAATGCCTTCGCCGGGGATCGAACCGCGGACCTCTGAATTACCGGCTCAGTGTGCTGACCATTACACCACGAAGGCACGCTAAGAATGTGGGAGATATACCTTATATACTCCCCTTTTTAAAGGGCGACTAGGGTTTTAGGGGACCTAGTCGCCAAATCCTGGGCGTGGAGAGTCATCATCCACAACCCTTTTAGTTCGGGCGCCACTGTAGAGACATTAGGTATTTGTTTGGAACAAGAGAGATGAAAAGTATGCAATGCCTTCGCCGGGGATCGAACCGCGGACCTCTGAATTACCGGCTCAGTGTGCTGACCATTACACCACGAAGGCACGCTAAGAATGTGGGAGATATACCTTATAAGTTTGCTTCAAAAAATTAACATAAAAAGATATTAATCTTTTTTTTGTTTGTTGTTTACATCACTTAAAAAGTGTATATACACTGTGTACTAAATGATATTATTGTGTAGATGTCTTTGCGATTTTCTCCATGTGAGGCATAAATATGAGTAAATTTCCCTTAGAGATTCCTGCTTGCTGACATCACTTCTGTTAAAAATATAATGCTCGTGTACCTTCCTTTAAACATTTAATGGACAGATTGAATACATTTTGCTTCAATGAGCAAGTTTGACATCTACAGCTCAAGTTGTGTATTATTTTCTTACTAGAGAAAATAATACACATTTGCGATGCAGTCTGTTGGACAAGAGATTTCTGTTTATGTTACCAAAATCTGTGAAGAATCTGCATAACAACATGGGCAAAAAAATGTACAGTTGTCAAAGAAAAAATGAGACACTTTTATTTAGTTAGTAAACAAAATTCAGGTCTGCATTTTTCATGTCTTAGAAATGTGGTTAAGAGTATTTTAAAATATATGTCAAGTGAAGTTATATGTGAGATTTATATGTAGCATTGAAAATAAGAAAGCTAACATTGATCAGTGTAGATTTTGTAATTATAACTTTAGTTTTGAAGTAGTCTTGAGAGAAGACTACTTCAAAACTAAAGTTACAGTAAAAGCTATTAAAGACAGCTTGCAATAATTAACTGTCTGTTGCTAAATGATGAAATTCATTATATTAAAAAACGTTTAAAGATTTGTGAAAACATTGAGGAGTCTTAATTCAGGTGCTGACTGCTTGCATTTTGTAAAATATGAGTAATATCTCTTAAACTAATATTTAGTACTATTTAACATAGTATTAAAGTACTGTAACTTATTCTACCTTCATCTGTTTAGTCTTTAGTGTGGCCTAGGGAAGTCGCATGTATAAATTAGTAATGGCAAAATTACAGCCCAAGAAAAAATCCAGATAATAAATATGTTTATTTTGGCCCTTATTATTAAATTTTATCATTGAATTTGTCATTAGATTTTTGCTTGTATGCTTGAATATGTATGTAAATAACTTCCTATATTTAGTCAGAAGTCAAATACCTCCAGATTTCAGCAAAAAAAAAGGAAGGCAAAGCATGTTTCTGTAATTAAGTATGACAAATCAGACAGCAGCTACTTACCTAAAAATAGGAATGGTTTCACAGAGAACATGTTAAGGTTGTCTCATATTTACTTTAAACAATGGACAAATGTCATAAAATAGGTATATAAGCTGTCCATTTCCTATTGCAGGAAGCTATAACAGCGAACTAGAATATTTGAAAGCTTTCTCGAATATATAAATGTGCCTGTGAAAAATGCTGTGTAATTAGAACAAGTTTTTGGTGCAAGTAAGATTATGAAAATCATATCAAATGGTAGTAAATTCTTTCTGTAAACATTTTGTTGATTTCCGCATTAGAAAAAGAGTGTCTCTTTTGCAATCAAGAAATGGTTGTTTCCTGGAACTTGTTGCAAAGAATCAACAATTTATTAGAAAATGTTAGAAATTATAGAGCTAAAAAATTCGAAAGGAAAACTGAGAGTACAGCAATTTTATAGTTATTATATAGAGTATCGATTTCAAATTGTTTAATCTAATACTTGTATGTCTGTGGCCTTTAACTAGTCGGCTGATATCTCTGTAGCTGTTTTTTCATATTTCTTTTGATAATGTCAAAGCTTACTTACCTTTTATCTTCTCAGGTCATCTATTGCTAACCCTCATAGGCCCACTCGTGTCGTCCTATTTGCATTGCACTCCCATCACAGCTATTTGAAACGAGAGAAATTTTTAATTCGATGCAGTCTGTTGGACAAGAGATTTCTGTTTATGTTACCAAAATCTGTGAAGAATCTGCATAACAACATGGGCAAAAAAATGTACAGTTGTCAAAGAAAAAAGGAGACACTTTTATTTAGTTAGTAAACAAAATTCAGGTCTGCATTTTTCATGTCTTAGAAATGTGGTTAAGAGTATTTTAAAATATATGTCAAGTGAAGTTATATGTGAGATTTATATGTAGCATTGAAAATAAGAAAGCTAACATTGATCAGTGTAGATTTTGTAATTATAGTAGAAGAGCTTCTGGTGACTGATCACTATCACCTTCTTCATGTGGAACTAAATAGAAGACAAGTTGCACAAATATAAAAAAGAAAAACCGGGGATTTTTCATATGAGTGCCATTACATAAAATGTGTTCATTTACAAAAATTAATTTGGCAATTTCATAGGAATAATAATTCATAAATGATAAATTTTAACGAAATATTCAATTTTTGCTGGTCATTATTACTTTTCCTTGTAAAGAAATTACCATGCTTTAAGAAAAATAAAAGTGGTCTATTTTTATCAGAATGTGTTATTCTAGCATTGTATAATATTGTAATATTCTAGAGAATCCAAAGTTCAGGTTTTTTGTACTCGTTTAAAGATGTTTGGCTTTTCCTCCCTTCTTTTCTCTGCAGTCACTTTCTTTCTCTTATTTTTTAACTGCCAAATTTCTCATATGATTAAGTCCCCTCAGGGGCTCACTTTTGTGAGTACGGGTGTGGCGATCCCGAGGTACCCTAGCTCTTCAGGGGATCATCTTCTTGGTGAGACGGGTGTCACGATCCTGGAGCCCCAGTGATCTGTCCTCTTTTCCGTCTCCTCTCCTCTGAACTGTAACTTCTCTCTTTCTTTTCTCCCTCGTGGTTTTCCTCTTCGGAGGTTGGGGCTCGTTATGAGAGACTGGAACAGCCCTTGTCTCTAGTTTTTGAATGACGAGAAAACTGCCCACGTGTTTGCCGTGCGTGGAGACCCGTGTCGCTGGAAAGGAGGGTCCTGGTAGTTGAGGGGCGAGGTACTGTCCCCAACACACTGCTTTGGCCTCTGCTTCAGCTAAACGGGTGGCACCTTGTCGTCCTCACGGGTGTCAATCGGCTGGTCACTAGTCCTTGTGTCAGTGACTTGGGGATAAGCTCTCGGGAGTTCCTGCTTTCGGAAAAGCCGACTGTGGGGCTTCAATTTGCGTATAGGTCTGGCTAGCCCTAACACAGGATTCTGTGTTCCCTTGTTGGGCTCCGTGGTGGGTGGGGCGGTCGGACCCGAATCCTTAATCTCTTCAATATGGCATCCCACAATATATATGTAATGATATATGTCCTTTCTAATGCCAAAGCTCCTGAAAAGCCAACTGTCAAAAAAGTACGTACTGAAGCAGATGTGAATAGTCCTAATAATTGTCCACGTTTTCTTTTGATCTCAAGTCCTTCTGGCGAAATGCAAAAGATTTCTCCCTTTGTAATAAACAAATATATTCATTCATCCATAGGTGAGCCAAGAAACATAAAGCATCTTCGGTCTGGAGATTTGCTGATTGAAACAACTTCGTCTATACAGTCTGCCTCCCTCCTTAAATTAACCAAGCTCGGGCAAATTGATGTAACTGTAACAGCACACAAAACACTTAACTATTCGAGAGGCGTAATCTCGGAATTCGACCTTCTGTCTGTTTCCGAAGAAGAGTTCGGTTCCGAGCTAGCCAACCAAAACGTCTGTGCTGCAAGGCGGATCAAGATGCGTAAGGAAGGTCAGTTGATAGACACAAAACATGTGATCCTGACCTTCAAATCGCCTGATCTGCCTAAGAATATTAAGGCTGGATACCTCAATTGCCCCGTACGCCCATATATTAAAAACCCGATGCGATGTTTCCAGTGCCAGCGCTTTGGTCACTCTAAGATCTCCTGCCGTGGCAAACTCACGTGTGCACGTTGTGCTATTGTTGGCCACGATAGTGACACATGTACTCCTGCCCCACTGTGTATAAACTGCAAACGCGAACATCCAGCGTTTTCTCGTTCGTGCCCGAAATGGAAATTAGAAAAGGAAATACAAACAACAAAAGTCAACAAAAACATATCATATGCCGAAGCCAGAAGGCTAGTTCAAAGCACACAGATCAGACCAAACATTTCTTTTGCTAATGCTGTTAAGTCAACAAGATCTTTTGCAACACAAACATCAGTCAGTACCCAAACCTACCCAAATAAATCTCAGGATACTACAAGCAGACAGAAAAACGAAAAACCGACACACTGTTCAAAAAAAAAGAAATACAAGTACAAAGTAAACCAAAACATACCCCTCAGAAAACATATAATAAAAATAGAAGCCTTAGTAATAGCTCACACGATGGCATGATAACCGATTCTCTTGATTCGGATAGTATGGACGTAGAGGAGGGGCTGGAAACTCCCAAGCATCTGCTTCCGCGAAAGACAAAGAAACAACACAGAAAGAGCAAACATCAAACATAATGGCCACCCTCGTCTCTTGGAACAGTCGCGGCTTCCACCGGAAATTGACAGATATAAAAGATATCATAAATACTCATCATCCTGTATGTTTCTCTCTACAGGAGACTAACCTGAAACCGGAAAAGCCAGCAAAACATCGGAGGTTTTCTTTCGTCAGGAAAGATAATATTGCAAGTGAGCGTGCCAGTGGAGGTGTAGGCCTCCTCACCTCACTGGACTATCCATGAAATGCACTTTCTCTGACGACATCCCTCCAAGTTGTCGCTGTTCAAATAAATTTAAATGTCGTATTTTGTGTAGTTTCAGTGTATTTGCCTCCAAATGAACACATCGATCAAGCGCGTTTAAATGAGCTTGTAAGCCAGCTGCCTGAACCTTTTCTTCTTATAGGAGATTTTAATGGGCACAGTCCGCTCTGGGGAAGTAAAGACACCAATGCACGAGGAAGACAAATTGAACAGCTGATCGAAGATCACAGCCTTTGTCTCCTCAATACCGGGTAGGACACATACTTCCACGAGCCTACGAGAACATTCCACGCTATCGATCTTGCCATTTGTTCACCGTCTCTGCTGCCGTATTTCACGTTTAGTGTCGGCAATGATCTCTACAGCAGCGATCATTACCCCATCTTTGTATCTCTCGCACGAAGAGGAGCAAACTCCATGTCGAGGCCCATTCGATTTATATTTGAAAGGGCAGACTGGGACCTCTTCTCTTCTGTTGCTGACCTCACAGAGGAAATGGTAGAAAATGGGCAAATCGATGATGCAGTGGAATACATTACTGATGTTATAAACCAGGCAGCTGTGCTTTGTATCCCCAGAACATCGGGTAAATTGGTAAAATATTCCAAACCTTGGTGGAACCGTGACTGTCAGGAAGCACTTCAAAAACAGAGAAAAGCTTGGGGAATCTTTCGCAGATACCCTACTTTGCGAAACTATTTAGCATTCAAAAGAGCCAAAGCAAATGCGAGAAAAGTAAGACGGCAGAGCCAGAGGGATTCCTGGATTTCATATGTGTCAAGAATAACATCCTCTACACCAAGTAAACGAGTTTGGGAGAGAGTTAAAAAAGCATGTGGAATATATAAAGACCACTCACTTTCCTTTTTGGAAAAAGATGGCCGAGTGATTAGCTCCGTAGAAGAAATTGCAAATACTATTGGTGAGACGTTTTCTGCCGTTTCTTCCAGCAGAAATTATTCTCCCGCATTTCTTTCTATTAAGCAGCGCTCCGAAAAAAATCCCATTGCTTTCAATTCCTCCAACTCTGAACCCTACAATAGGGATTTTACTATGCTTGAGTTAAAGAGAGCTTTGTTTCAGACACACAAATCTTGTCCGGGTCTTGACGGCGTGAGCTATGATATGCTGAAGCATCTATCCTTTAAGTCACTGAATGCCCTTCTCACCCTTTCCAATAGGGTGTGGAAGGAGCATACTTTCCCCAGTGCATGGAAGAGAGCTGTTGTCATTCCTATCGCTAAGCCAGGAAATGACCCGCGAAATCCCTCGAATTATCGGCCAATAGCCCTTACGAGCTGCATATGCAAACTGCTTGAAAAGATGGTAAACAGCCGCCTAGTGTATCTCTTAGAAAAGAATAATGTATTGTCACCTTATCAAAGCGGTTTCCGAAAGGGAAGGACATCTGTAGATAATATGCTCTTTTTGAAGACATCTATTCGTAAAGCTTTCCTGAGAAGAAACCATCTTGTCTCTATTTTTTTTGACATTGAAAAAGCTTATGATAAGGCATGGAGGTATGGGATCCTTCGTGATCTCCATGATAGTGGCTTGCGTGGCAACCTACCATTTTTCATTCAGAATTTTTTGACTGCTAGGACCTTCCAAGTTAGGATTGGCTCTGTTTTGTCAAAAATCTTTGAACAAGAAGAGGGTGTGCCTCAAGGCTCTGTTCTTAGTGTCACTCTATTTGCTCTGAAAATCAACTCTGTATTAAAAGAACTTCCTCCAACTATTTTAGGGTCTTTGTATGTTGACGACCTCCAGATTAGTTGTCGAGGGGCAGATATGAGACATATAGAGAGGCAGCTGCAGATCGCATTGAATAAGATCCACGAATGGTCAGTCACCCAAGGATTTACGTTTTCTGAACAGAAGACCGTCTGCGTGCATTTTTGTAGAAAGAGAGGTCTCCATCCTGAGCCTGAATTACACCTTAATGAATCTATCATTCCAGTTGCACCTGAAGCAAAATTTTTAGGAGTGATATTCGACCAGAAACTAACTTTCCTCTCTCATGTTTTACAGCTGAGAAAGAAGTGTATGAAAGTAATTAATATACTAAAAGTCCTGGCGAATACCTCCTGGGGTGCTGATCGATGCTCCATGCTTCGCATCTATAGAGCGCTTGTCCGCTCTAGACTGGACTATGGCTCAGTTATCTACGGATCAGCTCGGTCTTCTGTGTTGCTAAAACTAGATCCTGTGCATCATCAAGCTCTGAGGATTTGTTCTGGAGCTTTCAGGACATCTCCTGTCCAGAGTCTTTATGTTGATTGTCATGAACCATCACTTCGTTTGAGGCGTGAGCAGTTGTCTCTCTTGCATTATTTTAGCATGTTATCACAACCTGACAATCCTAATAGGCTAGCTTTGACTGATAACAGCTGTGACACTTTATTTGATGCACGGCCATCCTGTGTGCCTCCGTTTTCTTTGAGAGTTCGCCCTCTGATCGAGGAACTCTCCCTGTCTAATATGTCCCCCCAAGCCATGCAATACTTTGAAATTCCTCCTTGGGAACAGGCAGGAATCCCGATTCTTGAAATTTTCCCCCATCACATGAAAAAAAAACACTAACAATGTCATCTATACCCAAAGTTTTGCTGATCACAGGTATAAATATCAAGAATATGTTCCAATATACACAGATGGTTCGAAGTCAACTTGTCATGTCGGGACGGCATTTGTAATTGGTGACCATGTAGAAGGCAGAAGTTTGCACCACGCTTCCTCAGTCTTAACAACTGAACTTACCGCAATATATCATTCACTTTTGTATGTATCAAAGCGACGGCATAAAAAGTTTATAGTTTATTCAGACTCCTACAGTGCGCTAAAAGTTTTAGAAGCTTTTTCGAACACCCATAATCCGGTAATTTTTGATATCCTCAAACTGAACTTAAATTTAACAAGGCTGGGATTTGAAATCCTCTATTGCTGGGTTCCGGGGCATACCGGTATAAAAGGTAATGAGCGGGCAGATGTCGTCGCAAAATCAGCTGTAGAAATATCCAGTCGCCTCATCCCTATCTCAGACATTAGTAGTTTTATAAAGCAAAAGATGTTGGAAAAGTGGCAGCAGTTTTGGGATGTCTAGTCTTTTAATAAATTGAAGAGCGTGAAACATAGAATCGAACTTTGGCATTTTACTGGAAGACGTAAGGAGGAAGTTCTTTTGACTAGACTTAGAATCGGTCACACCAGAATGACACATAAGTATCTTTTAAATGCTGACAATGAGCCCCTGTGCTCAAAATGTGGTGAATGTTTAACTGTCCGTCACCTTTTAATTGAATGTCCATCTTTTAATAGTATTCGTCAGAAATATTTTAACAGCTGTGACTTACCTCTCGACCATTTAATTGGAAGAGAGGTTAATCGTAATTTATTTTACTATTTAAAAGACATTGGTGTTTATCACCTCATCTGAACTGATTTTAATTTTGTATGTTAGTTTCAACACTTGTGATTTTAGCTGATTTTATATAACCTGATCCCTTGGATTTTGTACATTTCTTTATCTACTTTTTTAATTCATAGCTACTTTAATTTCACTGTGTTATATATAACTTTATATCTCATCACCTTGTGTTTGGCGCGATATAATCATTCCTGGTTTTGCGCCAAAAAATTTCACTCATCACATCACGTCACATATGATTAAGTTATTTTAAAAGTTTCTGAAACAATTTCAGATATGATATTTCAGATTTGTATATTAGTTAAAAATACTTTCTTTTTGACTTCCTTTATTGAATTTTCAATTTTTACTTTTAAATACATGCATAATGTTGTATATCTCAAAATGTATTTTTTGACAAGAAATTTCTCACAGCCATATTCTTAATTTTTATGAGGTTATACTGCTTTTGAAATCATATTTTCATATTTATTTGACTATGTTTTTTTTTAGAATTCGAGGTAATTTCAAGTGCTATATAAAAATTATAAGTCAGTACTGTATTTGTATGATAATTCTTAATTTCTCAGCTATTGCATTTCAGTACTGATGGAGTTAAGGATGTTACTTTACAGATTAAAATATTTAGGAGACATTAAAGCTATGGTTAGAAATTGGTATGAATTCAACTTTTCTAAAGCTTTCCTGAATGTTTTTAAAACTGTAAACAAATTTTACATGATAAATACATAAGTGCACGCTGATGCTTTAATATATCTAGCCAGTTCACATTCTATACTTCTGAAAAATTAATTTAATAGCTTGCCTATAATTCTTTTTTTCAATATGCTATTTGAGGTTTGCACATATGGAATCAAATATCTATTATTGTAGCAAACTGGTTAAAAATTTTATTTTGTGTGTGTTTTCAGAAAAGGCTGCTAAACGCTTTAGGATTTTAAATACTGATTCAAGATAATAATATGGTTAGAAATTGGTATGAATACAACTTTAGTAATTTTTAAGTTTCTAAAGCTTTCCTGAATATTTTTAAAACTGTAAACAAATTTTACATGATAAATTCATAAGTGCACGCTGATGCTTTAATATATCTAGCCAGTTCACATTCTAAACTTCTGAAAAATTAATTTAATAGCTTGCCTATATATAATTCTTTTTTTTAATATGCTATTTGAGGTTTGCACATATGGAATCAAATATCTATTATTGTAGCAAACTGGTTAAAAATTTTATTTTGTGTGTGTTTTCAGAAAAGGCTGCTAAACGCTTTATGATTTTAAATACTGATTCGAGATAATGTTTTTAGAAGGAAGTGCAGAATGCTATAAAACTACATCAGTGCTCTGATGACTCTGGGATACTATATTTAAAAAAATCAATTTTATATAGATTTAGTAGAGTAAAAATTTCATACCAAAACATATTTTTTTATTCTTTATTTAGCTAAAAACGATATTAAAGAAATGATACATGCATAAATAAAAATAATACCTTTACATACAGAATTTATAAATATTATTTACTAATACATTTGTTTGTAATTGATAGCTAGTTTTTATAATAAATAGAAAAATATTGTTCTAATTTCCAATGTTGGAATATAGCATCGTAGGCTTCGAAGTTACTTTCGTTTATCAAATGTTTTGTTACCGTCAGAAATCGTGATTCAGCTATATGCTACTTATCATAAAGAGCAGGATGCCCAGCTAGCCACGGCAAAGCTACTTCATAACGTCCATCTGCACATACCCATAAGGTTTTCCTCAAATGGATCAAAGTTTCTTCTTCAAGAGCGATCTTACCACGGAGTATTCCGTAGATCTTATTTTTCTTTTTACAGGACCTATAATCCCTAAAACTTCTAACTCCCATATGTTCTTCCCTAAATACTATACCGTCAGGGCGGCATGGAGGGAATTAGTTTGCTTTAGTTGAAAAGATTATTAGGAAGTAAGATGCTTGCTGGCAATGGTATATTGCTAAAGATATATAAGCGTGCAGGAAAACATTGTTTTAAAGGACATAAATTATGTCTTAATAGACATAGCCATAATCAACAAACCAAATAATTTGCTATTTGACAATTTTAAGCAACAGTACATTTTCTTTCTTATTTAAAAAAAAAGCCACGGAACAGAAATCCGTGACTGATTCAAAATTTAAATACAAAGTATTCAAAGAAAGTGTGGAGAACAAAATGTTATTTTAGTGATCAATATTTACAGGAACTAATGTTTAATATTTATAAAAACTGTTTAGCAAACTATTACTAACAGTGACACATGTATCACAACGACAATGAGGTAGCTGGCATATACTTTGAAAAACGACCAGCATGTACTTCAATGGTGCAAATTTGGTGCCAAGATAGGACAAGGGTTTCAGAAATTTACAGTTAAATAACCATAACAAATTCTGCAAAAACGTAGTTTGTGGCATGTAAAGAGTTTCTTCAAAATTTTTTACATGCCAAACAGGTATTATATCACCTTTTTTGATCTAGTCTTAGCTAGCCTATGTAAGATAATATAACAAAACAGTCTGTGTCACACAGAAAATCAGTCTCTTCAAAACTTGTTGCCCTATGCATGAATTACCTTGTCTGTATTTACTTCTGTTTGATAGTTCATAAGAAATCTCCATAACTAGCTCATATTTGGCTAATTCTAAGTTATGAAAATCGTTGTACTGTGAACTAGAAACTAAATATCTACAATTATATGATAGGGCCGAGAGTAAACTTGGAAAGGTTTCTTATGTACTGCTAAGTAACTTTTGCTGTATTTAATATTAGTATTGCATTACTGTTTATAGAGTATAAATTCTGGACGGAAATATGATACCTCATGTTTCAAAGAAATTATTCTGTACTTTGTTAATTAACGTAATTGGTAGAGTCTATAAACAAGCTATTCTTATTTCTAAAATTAAAATTTTAATTTTTTAAATTATTGAATATAGTTTTGTTTGGATCGTAGTTATACTTAAAAGCTGACTCTGCATTAATCAGATTATAACAAAGGACTGATCAGCTATTTACCTAAGAGAAGAGATGCCTTTGTCGAAGACGTTTTATAAGAAAAATTCCTCGCTTGCATGTTGTTCGGTGTCTGAAAAGAGCATTGCTTGGCAGCGTTGTTTTACGCCAAGCACAGTTTGGCTTTTAGTGTAACCCTAAAGGTATTCCGTCTTTTGCTGATTAGTATGTATGCAGATTGTCTTGATGTAAGAGCATATGGTTGCTCGCTCTTAGCTAAGTTACATAGGTAGCTATAAGCACATGCGTGTGCTAGTATTCAATAATGTTTGAACAGTTCAATAATGTTTGAACGGCAAGAACAGTTTGGTCCGTCGAGCTGGAGATAGCTCAAACTTATTTAATGAGACTTAACTTCAGTAAATAAACCGCAATATTAACAATAACAAATTTATTTTAACAAAAACAACATTATTGAATACTAGCACACGCATGTGCTTATAGCTACCTATGTAACTTAGCTAAGAGCGAGCAACCATATGCTCTTACATCAAGACAATCTGCATACATACTAATCAGCAAAAGACGGAATAACTTTAGGGTTACACTAAAAGCCAAACTGTGCTTGGCGTAAAACAACGCTGCCAAGCAATGCTCTTTTCAGACACCGAACACATGTTACATGGGAAAAAGCATAAAAACTCTCGTGGAGCAGTCTCAGCAACCGAAGCGATTGAGGAAGAAACCTCCAGATAAAAATACTACGAAAGTTCCACCACTACGGAGGAAACCGAACATCGAGAAGCAAGCTGCCGAAGGTGCCAATCCACAACGAAGGAGCCTACGAGTGGAGGAGCAGGAACGAGCCATTCTGGAGAGGAAGCGGGGGTTTCCGCAAAAACGGAAAGCGCCACCCACCATTCGTCCCCACAAGGTATTTCTGGAGGAAAGGAGATCGACCAAACGAAAAGCAGCCCCAGAGTTTCAATCTAGGAGCAGCAGACAACGAATTGCCCAAGCTACAGTATATCCAAATTTCCAGGAATGGACAAACAAACGTCTAACAGACTGGCAGAAAGATAAGTAGATTCCTTATTTTCTTTTTAAATTCACACAGTTATGTTTCTGATTTAAGTGCAAGTTGCAGATTTAAAAGGGAAGTTACCCGAGTGAAGGGTCGGTTGTCGGAATGTCGAAAGCGTAAAGGGCACTCTTGAAGGAACAAGTTAAACATGCAGCGAAGGAAATTCGAGTTTTCAGTTGAGAAACTGTGTGAGACTATTCGTGAAATGTTCTTTGTAATCCAGAACATGTTACTCACTGATTTTAGTCAAAAGACTCTCTGTAAATAAGAAAATTTTGTTAATTAAAAGCAACTAGTACGTAAGTTGTATAGCAAAACTGTTGTATTATATTTTTCTATGTATAAATAATGAATGCATTTAATGTAAAACTGTTTTCTATGTAATGCATGATTTGTTGTAAGCCTTAAGCACTGGTTTTGTTTATATCGAATATTTTGGAAAAGCGTAAAGGATACGCAAGTTAAAATTAAAATGTAATGTAAAAGCGTAAAGCGCGCTAAATTAGAAAGTGAATATATAAGTGTTATTTAACGCAATGAGCATTTAAAGAAAATTTGAATTGAAGATTGAAAGAATGAATTATATGTATGAAATGCAATTGAAATGTTTGAATGTTGTACGTAGTGTTCTCTGGTTTCACACAAAAGTTTAAAGTTCATTTCATGTTAGAACCTCAGGGCATTTCAGATTTGTTTTAGGGGAGGTCTGAGGTCTTGAAAGTCGAAGAATTAACCCCAATAGAATTGAAGTCAGGTGGTAGTTGTGAACACTTGACAAAGTAAAACTGCGTGTTTTTCACAAACACCACATTTGGCCAGAGAACAAGGGGGAAGTTTTAAAAATGAATGAGTGTAAAATGAATGCGTTTGGCGAAAAGCGCTAATAGAAATTAAAAAACGCGAATACCTAAAGCGCGAATAAAAGTCATTACGGAAAGCATCAGAGGAAGGGAATGTTGTACTTTTCAGGTGAAATGTACTTATAATATGAAATTAAGATTTATTTCCTTCCAGATTGGAAGGAACCAGACTAATGTCAGTCAAGCCAAATTCCTGATGGATCTTTTTGATGTGAAGAAGAAAAAGGATGTAAAGATTATTCTATGTTAAAATATCTAAGACACAAACAGAGATTTAAACTAAATTTAAAACTTACAATTGTAAAGGACGGTGAATAGGAAGGAAAATTTAGATTTAGAATTTAGCATCTTCACTAAAAGCCGATTTTCGGCTAGTTAGTTTCAGACTACTAAATTCTGGGAGCAACTATGTAGCATTCATTATTTTAACTAACCAAGTTATTTTTAGTTTGAACTTTCCTATCGATATCTCGAAGTTTCAGTTGCTTCCCGAATTTAGCGCGAGCGAGATTATTATGCAAATCGCATATATCTGATAGCCGTTTAAAAGGCAGGAGTTAACGAGAAAAAGAGAGAGAGTCTTGGATTTATCGCCGTAAGGCTGTGCGCGCAAATATTTCCTCTGTCTAGTGAAAGTTCGCCTTCATAGGCAATTGCATTTACTAGTTCTTACTCATGAAATTCGCATTATTGCATTTCACTGAGAGTTAGGCTTCCCTCGCCGTCCTACTTAAAGTTAAACTTAGGTAATTGAATTGTTAACACGCTTTATTTTATATTATTTTAATTCAGCCCAAGTAGTGGCTTACTCTCAAGTCGGAGAGTTGTAATTATTTGAATTAAAGGGTCCTTTATGTCCTCTTTCTGACTTGTAGTTCTTCAACACTAAAGGACATAGCCTAGATTTGCTCACTGTCCTCCACATAGGGTTTCACAGCGAATGTTTAGCAAGAAGATTAAGAAATTACAGTTGAAACCTTATAGAACTCTAGAAAAATTGCTCACTATCTGTAATATGTGTTATTGATTGTTTTGCATTATTAGATATCCTTACTCTATACGGTCATTTGGTCTTTAATAACTCATTTGTGTCATTGGAAAGAAACATTATATATGTATATTGCAACGATTCATCCATTTCCACCTGTTTTTCTAAGGCACATTATAGTTCAATTTTTTGTGGTATAGTGAGCAAGCGTTTCACTTTCAACTGCGCCATTTGCCGAGATTGGACTTCTTTCACGCTTGGTGGGTTACGCGCTTTTCGGATTTCTTTCGTGCTTTTGCACGAATTACTGGTGTTAGACTAATCTGGATTAACGACCTGGACTGAAAAATGGCTTTCATTAAGCAGATTTTGACCGACTATATGGACCTAAAGACCCGTCAAGGAAATAACACGCTGGATAAATCTGAGATGACGTTCTTGCATTTAACCCAAAGGATCGTGAAACTTATCGTTGATGAACTTCAGAGTATCGACAGTTGTTCCCGCAATTATACCCTCACGGAAATGCATCCTCCAGCAAACCTGAAACAGCGTATGATATACATTTTCAAATAGTCAGAAACAAGCGCCGCGCACCTACTGATTCTCTTTCATCTCCTACGAGCAATAGATTTGCTCCTCTTTCAGATGAAAGTGATGAGGTTACTATTAAGATGCAGATCCCCGGCAGCTCGCCAAGAAGAAACCATGCCCGACAAGTAACAAGCAGCAAAAACTCAAGGCAGTTCCCAAAGAATTATATCACATCAACAAACCTTCAGGATCCAAGTAGTTTCTTCAGCCAGCCCAGGAGACTGAACCGCCCAAGTCAGGCCTCCAATATCCTCGCCTTCCAATGAGGAAAACCACGAGGAGTCACGTGAAGCTGAATTTCAATTTCCAAGGAGGGCTCCAAGTTTCCACCTATCATTGTTAAGGATTTGGATTATTCCTGAAAAAACCTCACGAAATTACTTCACGATTAGGGTTTTAAAAATTTTAAAAGCCCAAATGAAAGGCCCAGAACCAATTTCATATTAAGGTTTTCCCCATGGATGTCACCGACAGCCGACTGCTCTAGTGGACAATAAGCAGGTAAAATTTCACTCATACCAGCTCGTTGCCGATAAAAATATCAAGGTGGTGCTTTGCAGTCTCCCCGTCGACACCGCCGTCACGGATATTGCCGATGTTCTCGCGGAAGAAGGCTTTCAAGTCATCCAAATGACGCGAAGGAAAGGACCGGAAAGACGGAAATAAATCGCCGCATCAAGCAAAAAATTCAAGATCACAGAACTGCAGTCAGGAATCACAAAATCGAAGATCTAAACCTCAACAATAATAACATCTGGAAATTTGTGAAAAACTTGAAAAGCTCCAGCTCATGTAATAAACCTATCTGTAACGGGAGCGGTTTTTCTTATATAGATGAAAACCGAAAAACCGAACGAAGACGAGAAAGCCGAATTTTTTGCCGAACATCTTGCTAAGCAATTCAGGCCCTGCAAACAGACGCGCATCTTCAACGCTTGCATGCACCTAAATTACTTTCCCCATGCATGGAAACGTGCGAATATTTTTCTGATTCCTTAGCCGGGGAAAAAACACGATAATCCAGCTAACTACAGGCCCATCAGCCTTATGTTTTTAATCAGTAAAGTTATCGAAAGACTTATCTGTCCATTACAAGGCTAAAACATTTAAATTCCCATTGGAGGGTTCATAATGTGCAGTCACGCTAGTGGAAGTACCCGGAGAAGTGAAAAAAACCTTTGGGAGAAAAGCTACACACATTGAACAATAAATGAACAATAAATATTTCTGGCGACATCATAGTTTGCTAAGTAAATGTTTCTGGCGACATGGGGCGTTGCGTAATCGATATATTCTCATAGCTTATCGTTGAAGGTGTACCAAAAATATAATGAAGTACCCATAAAAATTAATTGGCAAAATATTAGGTACTGTTCTGTTATCGAGATCGGATTAAAAAATTTATGCGTGTATGTACCCAGTATGTATTTATATGCGTACATGTCTACATGTACATTCGTACTTACATACATACATGAACACATACATCCGTACATACAGGGTGTCCATAATTAAACTTGAAATCTGAGAGCGGTCTGTAGCAAAAACTATACAGCGGAATTGCATGAAAATTGGGTAATGGCTGAATAAAATGATGGGAATTTTATCGAAGGAAGAAAAACAATGAGTTCCAAAAACCGTCCCTAGGTGGCGTAGTAGCTTTACTGAGAACATATAAATAATCTACAAAAGTTTACAAAACATGCTCGATATGATGTCCACCATTGTCTGCTACCATCTGGAAGCGTAAAATCGCATGTTCGACTGTTGAAAGCAGCATGAACTGGGGAATATGACGCACAGGGCGTTATATGCTTTCTTTAAGGTCGGATAGAGATGTGATGGGATCACGCTAGACCATGGTCTTGAGGTATCCACACAGCCAGTCAAGGATTCAAGTCGGGGGATCTAGAAGGCCAATTTGTAGGAAATTTCCGGCTGATGATTCTGTCGTAATCGAAATGGCGGCGGAGCACTTGTTTTAGACAACGGCCGATGTGTGGAGGAGCACCATCCTGCATGAACACTGTGGTTGCATCACATCGCCTTGCCTGAAGAGCCGGAACAACGGATTGCTCTAATAATAAAGCGTATCGTTGACGTGTGACGCTGCGTGTCACAGACCCTAGGAGGCTGTGCTCTTGGAAAAAATCGGACCCGCAATGAAGGTTGCAGTAAAGCCGTTACATGCGAAGAGTTTAATGGAAGTTGTAGGAATTGATGTGGGTTTGTAGCAGCCTAAATACAGTAACTGTGCGTGTTAACCGCACCTTCCATATGAAAGTGGGCCTCGTCGACCCATAAAATGTTCCATGGCCATTCATCCTTAAGCTCAACTCGCGCAAGAAACCGCAAAGCAAAAGTTTGTCGACCATCCAGATCAGCTGCTAAGAGCTCCTGCACTAGCGATAGTTTATACGGGTAGTAGCGTAAGATCTTTTGAAGAATCTTATGAACCGTGGAAGGAAGTTGGTCAATAGATGCTGCAATACGCCGAACACTAGTGCTGGCGATGGTTTGTGATCTGTCTTCCTCCACATGTGTCGCTACATCATCCACTACCTGTGCTGCAACACACTTTCGTCCCCTTCCTGGCTGAATCCCCAATGTTCCCGTTACTTCAAATTTCCTGATCACGTTTGTTAATCCTTGACTAGTGAGTGGACCTTTTCGTAACCGCTTCAAGACCAAAATTTCCACAAAGCTTCGGTAGCAGAGTCCGTCTCTTCTAGCAGAGTCCGTCTTCCGTCTCTTTCGTAGCAGAGTCCCGGTAAAAAAAATTTCACCAGTAAAGCACGTTTCTGAAGAGTCAACTTCAACTTCCTTGACTTGGAAACGAGTGTAACTGCGCTTCGCTTCTTGCATCTTTATAGGGTTGCTGCGCGCGCACAGGATTACTATGGTTACAACATTTGCATTTGGCAATAATTTACATTGAACAGCGCCATTTAGTGGTGGTTCTGAAAATCATTGTTTATTATGGGGATCGATAAAATTCCCATCATTTCATTCTGCCATTACCCAATTTTCATGCAATTCTGCTGCATAGTTTTTGCTACAGACTGCTCGCAAATTTCAATTATGGACACCCTGTACATGCATACATACATTTCTGAATCTCATCATGATAACAGAAACGTACCAAATATTTATATAGAAACAGATAAATTTTACGTTTAATAGACAGTACAGTGACTATTAAAATAATGCCTTCACCAACTAGTTAAAAATCCTCCACCTACTTCAACACAACTCTTTCTACTCAGACATTTGTAGATTTAGAAATTTCCTGTGAGGAGACGCCCACCAGCGGCCGAGCGGTAAAGACGCTGAACACTGGTAGTTCGGTCCGATGTTCGAATCCCTCGTGAGTTATCGCCTTGCAGTATTCGTAATTAACGCCAAGCATACTTTGTGGGCTTTCTAGTAAAGCGAGGAGTAACAGCGTTTATTTCACTCGATAATTTTTTTATTTTATGAATGAAAGCTAAAGGGAATGTGTGGAATATATTTTAAATAACCTACTGATCTTATTAATAGTTTATTTGTATTTGGTTAAAGAATGAATTTAAACTGTTAAAAGTACGATAATTGTTTTGCTAGAAAAAGTATTTACATGGAAATGGGATATGTGCTTTTTTCGTCATTTCTGTTAGAGAGAGTCTGTTATGTAAATTTACATAGCGCATTTATTATACAAATAAAAGAATACTAAAAAAATAAACCAAATGAAAACATTCTATAAACATTTAATGGCGTCGGATACCTATTCTTTTTACTTAAATTATGAGTAAGTATAACTAAAATTATATTTTATTCCATTATGTGCTATTTCTATAGTAACGCTTTTCGGGATCTTGGATCGTAATCTTGCAATTAATATCTACTACAAAGAGTACAAACCAGTAAATAAAAATAAAAAAAATTACCCTTAACAAAAATAGAGAAGATAAAAGTGTTAAATTTTTAACTCTGTACCCGAAGGTGAAAAAAACCAATAATAACAAAGCCATAAGGTGAGGATAAAAACAAAAATAAGTCCGTGCAGTGAGAGTTTGTAACAGATACGAACGGGATTAGAAACCCCGATCTAGAAGTCCAAGAATTTTATTTCGTGCTCTGTGCCGCTGAGCTGCGGTTCCTTCTCCGACGTTCACACGCTTTTCGGTACACTACGCTGATATACAAATAGCAAAGGCGATGAAACAAAAGTCGACAAGCACAAGATTCTGTAACCCTACTTTTCCTGTTTCAACCAATCAGAGCAAACAATAGCAGAAACGGTCTGTAGGCTTTGTGAATATGCATGTGTAACGTGTATACGAGCCAGTTTCCCTTAAAAAGTCCTCCACGAAGGCATCCCTCCCTTTAGGCAGATAGTCCTCGTGTGCTTTGCCATAATTGAATAACCCATAACCCTGTGAGGAGACATCTGTAAATTTTCAGTTCCTTGCTACATAATGTAGAGTTTTATGAAATTAATTTCAAACGTATGTTATAGAGTGATAACACACTTCTAAATTTTAAGAGACATTCATAACTGGGGGGCCATCAAAATCAAAAAATTTTGATATGGCAACCAAACCAACTGAAATAAAAAGAGAACCTTAGTTTTTAAAATGTTATGGTACTTCTTTAATATTGTAGATTCTATTTTTTAAACGTCAAGCTGCCACCGGATATATTGTCAAGTTCAAGTTCTCTTCTCATGTACCCTTTGTAGCTGCCATGTTTCCTCGATTTCTTTTAATATGGCATAACAAGCATTCCAGGGTCTCAGCCATTTTTCCCACGTGAACTCTGAAAAGTGAGATTCATGATGATAATGAAACGTGGCTCTTCGGTATTTATTCCACCACTTAGTGGAGCTCAACAGTTATGCTATATTTTATGAACGAACAGCTGTTGTTAGGTCAACAAAATGAAATTTATGGTTCACAGTAAAATGTCTGTAAGCTGCTTTTTATCAGTTACATTTTTTATATGGTCACCAGAAGCTTGAATAAATTGTCCTTCGCTGTTCTACAAAGTCCACAATTTTTGCCATGAGTGTGAATAGCTCTGTATTTAGAAATTGAGTCAGAAAGAATTTCTTCGTTTCTTAGCTTATCTTGTTAAATATCCAGTACTGGGAAAGAATCATACCAGTTTTGGTTTTCGCTGTAGGAACAGATTTTCGCCTATGTTTACATTTTTTTCAGGGCCACCTATTCATATATTTGGCTGTTGGCTTATAAGCAGAGAATGCATCTCTCTTATAAAACTATTTCAGTGAACAGTCACATTTTTGTAGTGCTTCTTTCATCTTACGCTGTTACAAACAGTATTCTGAAACCACTTAACCAGTTGTTAAAACGTGCTTTTCTCTGATTTTCAAATTTTAATCTGCACGTCTAAATGTGAAATTTTATTTAATAGCCATTTTTGCATGTTCAAATGTGAGATAAAATATGTTTCTTTCTTGTAAGAAAAATATAGCAAGCATCTTTCTTACATCTCAGTAATTTAAAAATTTAAAATTTAAAATATAAATAAATGAAATATATTAATATGTCGAGTATTGAGAGCTATTCTTGTGATGTCTTGCCCACTGCAACATCGTTAAGCAATTTAAAGAAAATTTAAATGTTATTCCTGATGGCCGATAGGAATTGCCACTACGCTTTAAATCTGAAATTTTGTTACCTAACAATAAGACTATAACCTTTAAAAGGCACAAAAGAATGTGTCAACGAATTAATGAGAAAAATCAGTTAAAGGACTATAACGTAATTTCTAAGCAATGGGAAGATCTAAAAATAATAGAAAAGGTTCCTAAAACTGAAATTGATAACTTGGGTTATTATTTGCCCCATAGACTTGTTATAAAGCATACTGGCCAGGCAATGAAGGTAAGGTCGGTGTTCGATGCGTCAGCCCTAGAGAGAAATAAACCGTCTCTAAATGATTGTTCAAATAAAGGGTCGAACTTATGCTATGTGCTGGGTGACCTAACAATTTAGACATTGCGTTGTGATTGAGAGATATAGATAAGTTAGTGCCAACAACCCGAAGAACCTTGATACTGGTGAAACAATGTAGTGTTATCATAATTTCAAGTAAACACATAAATCAGTAATACTAAAAACTATAGAGTTTATTATACTTTTCCTTAACCAAGTGCATCAATCAATTCACTATTATATAAATTTATATGAGTCCCCAGGAGCTACTAAAACCATTAATTAAGAAATAACTATTTTCACACATTTGTATTGGTTTTCACAATTCAGTGACTTTTACGATAATCACTTCAATTAAAAAAAACTATTAGTCAATCATAGCTATTTCATGAGTTAAGATATAAAATTAATAACTTCTATTACATTTAACAATTTTAAGGTTCTTACACCTTATTCATCCAAGAAAATATAAAATTTCTATAAATTAAGAAAAGAGTTAAATATTTATAGCATTGCACCAAAAAAATGAAGGAAACTACTATCATGTTCATGCAACAGAGTTACACCAAAACCCCCTTTTAAGTAAAACTTAGCAGTCTTAAATAGCTCCAGTTTAAATTCTAACTATTTTACCTTAATCTCTGCAAAAGCAGTAAATCACCAAAGATATTAAAAATTTAAATTCCTCTACATTTCAAAATCCTTTGGAGCAAAAGTTTAAATTAAAATATAATTTAAATTTTGAGAATAATTGAATCATTGCTATTTTTAGGAAATAGTTAAATCAGTAAATTTTGAATGAAATATCCTTAAGAATTAAAGTTAAGAAATAAAAGTTCAGAGAAGAAAAAAATTTTCTTATCTGACACCATGAAGGAACTTTGAAGAATTATTACGTTGATGCCTGAAGAATACGACATGGTCTTCTGAGAGATGCAAGGAGAAAAAAAGCCTGAATGATGGACATGGATCTACTCAACTATGGATGGCTGGACGGAATTGAACTGCAGAAAATCACCCCGGAACACAGGAACCCGGAACTGCAACTGAAGGTCAAGAAAAGTAGGGCCTCAACCGGAACCGTTGACTTTCAGATTCATCAGGAAAACTCAGGTAGACGTAGTAACTCTTTTCTTTTGTTTTTTTATAGGGCCTGAAGTAAGGCAAAAGAAAGGCTTGGCTTCTCAAGTCATTGTAGTTTAAATCATTAAATGCGATTATTATTATCTCGATGATCAGTTAGACTTTTTTTTAAATTTCTTGGCTAACGCTGGTGTGGCGACTCTGTAAACTTTTGTTGTACTCGCCAACCGCTCCCCGTTATCACTAACTGTAACCGAAGGAGATTTCGGCGGCACTCTCAGTCACGTCTCGTCGTCGGTGCCGTTGGTCGCTCGCTTTCCTCCAACGTGATTGTCTGTCATCTGTACTAATTAAGTTTTACTATTGTGATGTGATTAAATGTTTTTGTTATCTAAAAATTGGCTCTTATAGCATGTTATTAATTCATCCTCAAAACACTGGCAAATTCCTATACTCATAGTTTGTTGTTGCACATAGTCGTAACCACATGCAACGAATGGTGGATCACATAGCGCAGTTTACAACCGATTTTAGGCATGTAGAAGGCCTCCAAAATACAGTTGCTGATGCTCTGTCCAGAATTGAAGAAGTTCAGTTGCCAACAACAAGAGATTTCTCCGCCATTTCTGAATGTCAGAAACAGGACCCAGAATTGCAAAATCTTTTGTCTGACAAGTCTTCTCATGGACTTAATTTATTACCTATGCAGTTAGAACCAAATCTCTCACTGTACTGCGATGTGCAAGGTAATGTGGTGCGGCCATACATTCCACTGAAATTCCGGCATGGTATTTTTAGCAGCCTCCATAATTTATCCCATCCTGGCATCCATGCTTCTCGCACGTTCATTCAACAGCGTTTTGTATGGCCTGGTATGCAGAAGGACATCACTGCATGGGCGAAGGCATGTGCAGACTGTCAAAAATCAAAAATTCACAGGCACACTCGAACTCCATGTCAACGCTTTGAGTTACCATCTGCTCGCTTTAGCCACGTGCATATCGATTTGGTTGGACCCTTACCCCCATTACGAGGTTATACATATCTTCTTACGTGTGTCGACAGATACACACGTTGGCCAGAGGCTATCCCTATTGTAGATATGTCAGCCGACACTGTGGCAAAAACCTTTTTTTCTGCATGGATTTCACTGTTTGGGGTACCCGAGTACGTTACCACGGACCAAGGACGGCAGTTCGAATCTCAATTATTTACTGCATTAACAAAATTCTTGGGAACTAAAAAGATCCGCACATCACCGTACCACCCGAATTCCAATAGACTTGTCGAGAGGTTCCATCGCTGTCTTAAACAGGCCATTAGATGCCATACTGCTATTCACTGGGTTGATGTTCTTCCTACTGTGTTGTTAGGCTACTAAAGAGGACCTGTGTTCTTCAAGTGCTGAAATGGTTTATGGTACCAATTTACGTTTACCGGGAGATTTTATAAATCCCGCAAAAAAATCACCCTATGTCCAGCCACATGCACAGACAATTGCGTGAAACCATGGCTGCATTATACCCTAAGCCCACAAGCATACATTCTTCAAGACCTGTGTTTGTTCCTAAAGAACTCGCTACATCCTCACATTTGTTCTTACTGTGTGATGCATCAAAAAAGTCCTTGGAGCCTACCTATACAGGCTAAGTCGCACATTCAAGAACTATCGGATACTCATCGGCGACAAAGAGAGAGTGGTGAGCCTTGATCGTCTCAAACCAGCCTTTACGTTAGCACCACAAACTGTCTAGACTGGTACATCAGTCCCACCTCCTTCGAAGGCACCTTCACCTATTGGGTCTACACCAACATCTACTACTACGTCAGTTCCTGTGCCTGGATCCCAGAAAACAAGTGCTCCTCAGCATACACGTTCTGGACGTAGAGTCCGATTTCACCCTCGGTACCTTTAATTCGTTGCCACTGGAGGGGGAGTAGTGTGGCGACTCTGTAAACTTGTGTTGTACTCGCCAACCGCGCGCCGTTATCACTAACTGTAACCGAAGGAGATTTCGGCGGCACTCTCAGTCACGTTTCGTCGTCCGTGCGGTTGGTCGCTCGCTTTCCTCCAACGTGATTGTCTGTCATCTGTACTAATTAAGTTTTACTATTGTGATGTGATTAAATGTTTTTGTTATCTAAAAATTGGCTCTTACGGCATGTTATTAACTTTCTAAAGCCGGCGGTACAACTGTTGTACCGCAAAATTTACTTGCTTTCAAGACGGCTATGGTACAGCTGTCGTACCAAGCTTTCGTTCCCCATT
>KK116092.1:0-30616 GCA_000611955.2 Stegodyphus mimosarum | reverse complement strand
GGGCATACCGGTATAAAAGGTAATGAGCGGGCAGATGTCGTCGCAAAATCAGCTGTTGAAATATCCAGTCGCCTCATCCCTATCTCAGACATTAGTTGTTTTATAAAGCAAAAGATATTGGAAAAGTGGCAGCAGTTTTGGGATGTCCAGTCTTTTAATAAATTGAAGAGCGTGAAACATAGAATCGAACTTTGGCATTTTAATGGAAGACGTAAGGAGGAAGTTCTTTTGACTAGACTTAGAATCGGTCACACCAGAATGACACATAAATATCTTTTAAATGCTGACATTGAGCCCCTGTGCTCAAAATGTGGTGTATGTTTAACTGTCGGTCACATTTTAATTGAATGTCCATCTTTTAATAGTATTCGTCAGAAATATTTTAACAGCTGTGACTTACCTCTCGACCATTTAATTGGAAGAGAGGTTAATCGTAACTTATTTTACTATTTAAAAGACATTGGTGTTTATCACCTCATCTAAACTGATTTTAATTTTGTATTTTAGTTTCAACACTTGTGATTTTAGCTGATTTTATATAACCTCATCCCTTGGATTTTGTACATTTCTTTATCTACTTTTTTAATTCATAGGTACTTTAATTTCACTGTGTTATATGTATAACATTTTATCTCATCACCTTGTGTTTGGCGCGATATAATCATTCCTGGTTTTGCGCCAAAAAAAAAAATTTCACTCACTCACTCACTCACTCACATATATTACTAAATGTACTAAATATACATATACTATATTTACACATGCTAGACTAAAAAGCACAGTACACCAATACCCAGTCATATAGTATGGGTACTATATATTGCTGTTGAGCTTTTGTTAGAATCGTAGGCAATTTGTATTATAGGTGCATTAGTGGTGCTTACTAAATTGCGCATTTATGTAACTTGGCAAATATCATGACCCAGTGTCATGAGTTTATCAATTATTCTGCAGATACAGTTGACGCTGGGTTTATGTTGAACCAGAAAGCGATGATAGGATTGTGCATTGTTGGTATGCATCGGCAGATGTAGCTCAGTGGTCAATGGGCAGCTGAATAGATAGTGGTCCGGATTCCCGTTCACGCCGCATGCACATACATCTGTGTTGGTTATGGCATGGCGATGGTAGTAGGTCGGGAAGGGACCGTGCCCGGAGACAAAGTTGACCAGTGGTGGTATAGCGACCAGGCGGTCTGTTGACACTTTTGGGAAATAGGTATGGGTACGTCGACCCGTTTCTCCTGTATCCCACTCTGCCTGCCACTTGGTTAATGCTTTATGAAATAATTGGCTCTTTAGGTATGAGGGTGGAGCCGGTAGTGTGATTTGTTGGGCATCTATGTTGCTTGCCGCTTCTTTGGCTAGGACGTCTGCGGCCTCATTGCCTCTGTTGCCAGCGTGTGCTTTGACCCATACTAGTTGGATGGTTGTGCCAGAGTTTTGTTGCAGTAACGTTTGTAGGTTAATCACGTTTGGCGAAGTATGCACGTGGTTTTCCAGGGCATAGAGAGCTGAGAGGCTGTCTGTATAGATTCTCGCTCTAGCCACGTTGTTGTTCAGTATGTGTTGCACTGCGGCTGTCAGAGCTATGACTTCAGCCTGGAATACACTATTGTGGGAGTTTAGGTGGCCCTTCCAGGTGTGGCGCGTTGTTTGCTCTTCCATATGTAGAAAAGCTGCGCCAACTCCTAGCTCATGCTTTGAGCCATCTGTATATAATTCAGTCGTGGTGCTGGGGAGTCCTGCATTGTTTCTGTAGATCTGGAGGCCTGTGCCCTTAATTGATGGATGCGTTTGTAGTACGTCCCCTCGAGTTTCATATAGCGCTGTACTGTTTAGAGTGCCGCCGTAGGCTGCCTCTCTTCTGAGGTGGATGACTCGTGCATACACCGCTTCCATCTGCGCTCTAATGGGTAATGCCATAACGCCGCTTAGGACCTGGAGAGCGTTTGTAGCGGTTGTTCGATAGGCTTTACATAGGTTGAGTAAAAATGGGCGCTGTAGTGTTGATAGCTGTTTGGATAGTCTGCCTCCCACGTTGTTGGCCCATATAGGAGCTGCATTTTGGCAATTTGGGCCGTTTTGGTCCGTTGTGCTCGTACATGCGGTATTCAGGTTAGTCCTGCATCCCAGATGACTCCTAGATACTTGAGTTCTTTGACGAACTTCAGGTTCTTATTCCCGATCTTGATGCATGTGTTCCTAGTCGGGTTTTTCCTCGGCTTTGGGATCAATAGTGCACGGCATTTTCCTGTTGAGATGTGCAGTTTGAGCTCTGTACATAAGTTCTGAAAGATGGTACATGATTCGGTTCCATGTAGTTCTAATTCTTCTCTGGTTTTCCCGCGCACTATTAGGGCCGCGTCATCTTCATACGCAATTACTTGTGTGTGCTCAGGCCATTTTGCTTTTAGTACTGTATCAAACGTGATGTTCCAAAGTACTGGCCCAGCGCATGATCCTTGTGGACAGCCTCGAACCTGAGTTTTAGTAGCTATGCCCGCTTCATTTGAGATGATGAGCTCTCGCTCTTGCAAATAGTTTGTCAGAGTAAGGTAGAGATTTCGAGGGCAGTTGACGGCTCTTAATGCTTGTTTAACTGCTGGCCACCACAAAGTATCAAATGCGCTGGCCAATTCGATTGAGATGAAGGCTGTGTGACAATTAGCCTCTCTGTTCCTATTGATATAGTCTTGTATGGCTGCTAGTGCGTGCGTTGTTGATAGTCCCACACGAAAGCCATATTGCTTGCTGCTGAGAGAGTTGTTGCGATGCAAATGATAGCGTAGTCTATTGACTAGTAATTTCTCGTATGCCTTACCCAGCGCCGAAAGGAGGCAGATGGGCCTAAATGATTTAGGCTCGGCTGGATTCTTGTGCTTCTTTAGAAATAGCACCACCTGGCCCTGTTTAAATACTTTTGGGAACAGGTGTGCACATAGGAGTTTGTTGAAGTATTTGAGAAAAAATGTGGGACTGGCTCGGTAGGCGACCTTCACAATAGAATAGTCTAGACCATCCGGTCCCGGAGCTTTCTTCTCTGGAAGGAATCGGATGACGTTAGTGATTTCTTTGCGGGAAAATTGTGTGTCATTTGGTGTATCTGGAATCTGAGCGTTGTTGCGCGTGCACTGTTGTTCTGGCGAATCTTCATTTGGATTGTCCTCATCAAAAATGGCATCTAAGAGGGTTCTTGCTGTGTCAGTGGCGATGGGGCCTGTATGAGTCACAGTTGGTTGTACTTGCGATGGTTTATATACCTTCTGTGTTGCGAGTTTGTGCAGGATCCCGTAGGGGTTCGTATTGCTGCTGCAGAAGTTGCGCCAGCTGGCTACTTTGGCTGTTAAGATCTTTTTCTTAAATTGCGCGCGTTCGAGTCTATACTGCATGAGGGTGCATTGTTTAGTTTGTTCATCGGTGGCAGTGCGAATTTTCCTACGTAATGCCCGGCATTTTTGTCGTTGCTGTCTAAGGGAACTCGTCCACCATGAGATTCCCTGGAGCTTCTTGGCCGTGCGTACTGGTAAGACTTGACTGCGGGCATTTCTGATGACGTTCCATCAGGTGACAGGTGACGGAAGACGCGAGCACTGCACCTTTACCATAGTGGTCAATCAGTTCAGCATCGCGCCCCCCAATGTCTAGAGCAACCATAGGGCCGCCCGAGAGTCGCACACAGGGCACCGAGACCAAACATCGGGTCCACCCAAGGCAGTTAAACAAACTAAAAGCCCACAGGAGACCCCCACCCCACTGCCCAGACTCCAGATTTATTAAAAATCTAAATTAGAGTACATGGCCAAACAAGGGCTGGCAGTGTTACAATATTGCTGCAAGATAAGTTTACAATTTGATATAATAACATATTCAGTGGCATAGCAGTTATACAAATTATCCAATTACTGCTTTGCCACTGATAGTAAATTTTTTTAAATAACTTTAACAGAAAATTAAAACTTGTTGTCCAGCAGATTCGGTAAACTCTATTGATATAAAAATTTTGAATCATATAGCACAATTAGAAAATTACCACAAAAAGCATTGTATAAGGGTACAATTAGACGTGGATACACAGAAAGGCACCAGCTAACACTATTGCTTAGACATTGAACTAGATAACCAATTAATACAAATACAAAATTGGGCTGTAACATACAGTAATGGAATACTAATCAAGAAACATTAAGAATATATACTTCAAGTCTGCAGAAATAATTATTTAGACAAGACTATTGTTATTACATATAGATACTGGTAAACTCTTTGCATTACTATTGAGATGCCTGTTACTAGGTTCTACTGAGCTGGGTATGACCTCTGCCAAGGACGAGTTGTTGTTACGTCGTCTTAGCAAGATGGCTGCCTTAATATTACGATGTCAACAAAGCCTTGTTACATAAGTATTTTTATAATATAACACAATGCTACTTTCATAATTTAGAGAGATACATTGACAATACTCAGCTCAGTAGTTAGAGAAAAAATTGCCTACCTTGGCAGTGAAGAGATGATCTTTATATGATTGTGTAATCCAATGCTATTGCCTTAAGAGAGTCATAGTTACTCCCGCCGTTTACCCGCGCTTGGATGAATTTCTTCACTTTGACATTCAGAGCACTGGGCAGAAATCACATTGCGTCAGCACCGGTCACCGGCCATCGCAATGCTTTGTTTTAATTAGACACGCTCTACGGAGAGACGAGGACGCCCTAACTTTACCATTATGGTTATACAGGCATTGTCCCACGCCCTCCACCAAGTTTTTCTTATCAGCTCCACCACAGCCAAGGGAGCGGACAAGCCAGTACCAGTACGGTCCCTGTCGAGCCTGATCCCATCCTAGGTACAATACCCGGGTTCTAGTCCTGTGAAGAATAAGGTACAATAGTACCTGATATTTTACCCCCGTGGTTGAGACTCTCTAAGTACAGATCCTAGCCAGTACTTCCCAGGAATTCTCCTGAGTCAACCCCCGGGGGGAATGTTTTAATTAGACAGTCGGATTCCCTTAGTCCGTGCCAGTTCTGAGTCGGCTGTTAGTTGCCCGCCGAAACGGTCGCTCCGAGCTTTGTGCCCGGTGCGCCGCGCAGCTGAGGCATTCCACGGGAAGGCCTCGACGCTGGTCCGGGCCGGACCGGACCGCTTTCACGGCCAGTCTCGCCCAGTCCCTGTGCAGTGCCACACCCGCTTCGGACCCCAGCCCGACGGGCCCAGTCCTCAGAGCCAATCCTTGTCCCGAAGTTACGGATCGAACTTGCCGACTTCCCTTACCTACATTGTTCTATCGACTAGAGGCTGTTCACCTTGGAGACCTGCTGCGGATATGGGTACGGTCTGGCACGAAAATCATAATCTCTCCCTCGGATTTGCAAGGGTCGACAGGAGCGTACCGGACACCGCAAGAGCCGCGGTGCTTTTACGAACTCATCATCCCTATCTCCGGATGATCCGATTCCAGGGACACGAGAAACCAGGACAAAGAAAAGATAACTCTTCCCCGAGTCTCCCGTCGACGTCTCCGAGTTCGGTTGCGTTACCGCATTTGGAGCCGAAGCTCCATCTCCGTGTCCAGGTTGGGGAATATTAACCCCATTCCCTTTCGGTCGACAGGGGGACAAACTTGCAAATTCTATGCTCTTAACGTCCCCCTTCGGAACGGATTTCTCCGATCGCTTAGGACCGACTGACCCATGTTCAACTGCTGTTCACATGGAACCCTTCTCCACCTTCAGTCCTCAAGGTTCTCACTTGAGTATTTGCTACTACCACCAAGATCTGCACCAGCGGCGGCTCCAGGCGAGCTCACGCCCGGCACCTTCGACACACACCGCTGCGACCCTCCTACTCACTACGACTTAAGTCTCCGCGAGGCGGAGCTCTGCCGTAGCGGCCGGGTATGGGCTCGACGCTGGAGCGCCATCCATTTTTAGGGCTAGTTGCTTCGGCAGGTGAGTTGTTACACACTCCTTAGCGGATTCCAGTTTGTACCATTCTCTAATATAGTAACATAATTTAATATAACATTTTGCAATCCTGCAATGTGTAGTTTTGCGTGTTTACTTATGGCATATCAATAACATGCAACGTATTGTAATTATATTTTAACAAGATTCTATACTATTACAGTACAATTCTACAACTAACTGTATTATTATATTGAAACATAGTAATTATATACTATAGCTATATTCTATCTAGGTACTCTAATGTTATAGTGCAATTCGTATGTCATTGAGTACACATAATGAGGTACTCTTATTAAGGCTATTGGAATTAATGTTAAACATAATATATTGTTATTAATATTACTGTACATAATTTTCGGTATTTTTATTATATTGTTAATATTGTGTATAATAGTTAGTTTTATTATTATGTATAAAAATTAGTATTATTTATATTGAGCATAATATGGTATTGTTCTTTAGCGATCAGATATAATCTGTTTCATTGCTATGTCATTAAGCACACACAATTTGACATTATGCATTATTAATATGTCATCCAGCATACGTTATATGGTCTCATTCTAATGGTAACTGGAATTATTATTATGTAATATAATTGGCACTTATGTATAAATACTATAAATACTATTGAATTGAAGTATGGAACTTATGCATAATATGTATAACATTGAACATATTCAATTGTGGTAATTCGCATGTCATTACACATAATGAGGTATTCTTAACAAGATATTTGGAATTAATGCTATGCGTAATTGATTGTTACTATTATTATGAATAATTATTGATTTTATTATTATTATTGTATTAACATTGTATTTAATTATTAGTATTATAATTTTGTATAGACTGATATTATTCATATTGAACATAAATGGTATAATACAATAGTAATACTTCGTTATCTTCTTTTGCACAGCACTGGATTTGTACTATTAGTCTGTACTATTTTCTAATATACACTCACGTTTGTGAAAATTGCAACACCAAGAAGGAATCGTCATAATTGAATGCACTTTAATACACAGTTGAGTGGTAGCGGTACAAATAAATGATTAAATGTTCAAAGCAAACAAACAAGAACAAGAGATTAGAATCAGTATTTTGTGTGGCCACCACGCGCCGCAATAAGTGCTGCTACACGACGTGGCATGGAGTCAAACAAAGTTTGAATGTCTGACTGAGGAAGAGCATTCCATATCGTTTGTACGCGTACCCAAAGTTCGTCTGCAGACGCAACAGGACGAGGATCACGAGCAAGACGCCGACCAATGACATCCCACACATGTTCAATTGGCGACATATCCGGGGAACACGCAGGCCAAGGAAGAAGCTGTACCTGCTGCGCTGCAAAGAAGGATTTAACAATCCGAGCAGTATGAGGGCGGGCATTGTCCTGTTGAAATACAGCGCCTGGCAAGCTTTGAAGGAAGGGAACAGCTTCGGGCTGTAGAACTTCACGGATATACCGGTTGCTGTTCAGATTGCCCACAATTCGTAGCAATTGAGATCGTCTATGATATGCTATGGCGCCCCAGACCATAACTCCGGGTGTTCGTCCACTGTGGCGTTCGATAATGCACTCCGGAAGGTGGCGTTCACCGGCATAGCGTCTGACACGAATGCGGCCATCATGGTACCACAAATTAAAGCGGGATTCGTCAGAAAACACGACATGCTGCCAATCAGCACGCCAGTCTCTATGCTGATTGGCCCATTGTAGCCGCAGGCGGCGATGGTCGTGCGTTAGGGGGATCCTGTATAAAGGAGTCCGTGCGCGCAGTCCACACTGCAGCAGACGTCTACGAATTGATGAAGCACACAATGAAACACCTGTAGCTATTGACCACAGTGCTGCCAATTGTCTAGAGGAAGCTGTACGGTCCGTCCGCGCCATGCGGACCAGGTGTCTATCATCGCGAGCTGACGTCACATTTCGGGGTCCACTCCCGGATTTCCGAGTTGTCCGACACTCGTCCGTCCACTGCTTCCAAACGCGCATCACTGTGCTGCTGTTACGCTGCACACGAGAGGCTACTGCACGATACGACAATCCAGCTTCACGAAGGCCGATGATTCTCCCTCGTTCAAACTCTGCAAGTTGTTCAAATCTCGCTCTCTTTCGTCGACGAGGCATAAGTACAGATTGAGTTAACGTTTACCACTAGCAGATAACCACCGATAACCATACACGCCTCGCTACAGCCGTCTATTTATTCGGATCCATCAGCCGTTCAAAGGCGCTGTTTAGCATACGCATGCGCTACGGATTTGCAATTCTAATCATTTGCATATCATGCGCTACTTTGCATTTCCTGAAAATTTCAGCTCACTCGCGTAAGTCCTTCATGGTGTTGCAATTTTCACAAACGTGAGTGTAGTAACTTAATTTAATATAACATTTTGCAATCTTGTAAGGTATAATTTTGCGCGTTCACTTATGGCATTTCAATAACATGCACTGCATTATATTTATGTTTTATCCAGGTTTTTAAATGTTACAGTACAGAACTGTGCAACTAATGGTATTATTGTATTGAATCATAATAATTATGTACTATAGCTATCTTTAATCTAGGTACTCTAATGTATTTGCAGTATTTGCAATTAACTAGTATTATTGTATTGCATTTTAGCAGTTATGTAACATTAGTATAATTTTTATGTCATTGGGCACATGCATTAAGATATTTAGTCTAATTCGTAAGTCATTGAGTCCATATACTTAGATATTCTTATTAAGGTAATTGGAAATAATATAATGTATAACTGATATTATCATTATTATGTAATTATTGGTATTATGATTATTATTACATTATGCTGTGTATAATTATTAGTTTTATCATTTTGTATAAAACTGGTATCTTTTATTGAGCACAATATGGTATGAACTTCAGTAATTGGATAATTTGTATAACTGCTATGCCACTGAATATGTTATTATATCAAATTGTAAACTTATCTTGCAGCAATATTGTAACACTGCCAGCCCTTGTTTGGCCATGTACTCTAATTTAGATTTTTAATAAATCTGGAGTCTGGGCAGTGGGGTGGGGGTCCCCTGTGGGCTTTTAGTTTGTTTAACTGCCTTGGGTGGACCCGATGTTTGGTCTCGGTGCCCTGTGTGCGACTCTCGGGCGGCCCTATGGTTGCTCTAGACATTGGGGGGCGCGATGCTGAACTGATTGACCACTATGGTAAAGGTGCAGTGCTCGCGTCTTCCGTCACCTGTCACCTGATGGAACGTCATCAGAAATGCCCGCAGTCAAGTCTTACCACTACGCACGGCCAAGAAGCTCCAGGGAATCTCATGGTGGACGAGTTCCCTTAGACAGCAACGACAAAAATGCCGGGCATTACGTAGGAAAATTCGCACTGCCACCGATGAACAAACTAAACAATGCACCCTCATGCAGTATAGACTCGAACGCGCGCAATTTAAGAAAAAGATCTTAACAGCCAAAGTAGCCAGCTGGCGCAACTTCTGCAGCAGCAATACGAACCCCTACGGGATCCTGCACAAACTCGCAACACAGAAGGTATATAAACCATCGCAAGTACAACCAACTGTGACTCATACAGGCCCCATCGCCACTGACACAGCAAGAACCCTCTTAGATGCCATTTTTGATGAGGACAATCCAAATGAAGATTCGCCAGAACAACAGTGCACGCGCAACAACGCTCAGATTCCAGATACACCAAATGACACACAATTTTCCCGCGAAGAAATCACTAACGTCATCCGATTCCTTCCAGAGAAGAAAGCTCCGGGACCGGATGGTCTAGACTATTCTATTGTGAAGGTCGCCTACCGAGCCAGTCCCACATTTTTTCTCAAATACTTCAACAAACTCCTATGTGCACACCTGTTCCCAAAAGTATTTAAACAGGGCCAGGTGGTGCTATTTCTAAAGAAGCACAAGAATCCAGCCGAGCCTAAATCATTTAGGCCCATCTGCCTCCTTTCGGCGCTGGGTAAGGCATACGAGAAATTACTAGTCAATAGACTACGCTATCATTTGCATCGCAACAACTCTCTCAGCAGCAAGCAATATGGCTTTCGTGTGGGACTATCAACAACGCACGCACTAGCAGCCATACAAGACTATATCAATAGGAACAGAGAGGCTAATTGTCACACAGCCTTCATCTCAATCGACTTGGCCAGCGCATTTGATACCTTGTGGTGGCCAGCAGTTAAACAAGCATTAAGAGCCGTCAACTGCCCACGAAATCTCTACCTTACTCTGACAAACTATTTGCAAGAGCGAGAGCTCATCATCTCAAATGAAGCGGGCATAGCTACTAAAACTCAGGTTCGAGGCTGTCCACAGGGATCATGCGCTGGGCCAGTACTTTGGAACATCACGTTTGATACAGTACTAAAAGCAAAATGGCCTGAGCACACACAAGTAATTGCGTATGAAGATGACGCGGCCCTAATAGTGCGCGGGAAAACCAGAGAAGAATTAGAACTACATGGAACCGAATCATGTACCATCTTTCAGAACTTATGTACAGAGCTCAAACTGCACATCTCAACAGGAAAATGCCGTGCACTATTGATCCCAAAGCCGAGGAAAAACCCGACTAGGAACACATGCATCAAGATCGGGAATAAGAACCTGAAGTTCGTCAAAGAACTCAAGTATCTAGGAGTCATCTGGGATGCAGGACTAACCTGAATACCGCATGTACGAGCACAACGGACCAAAACGGCCCAAATTGCCAAAATGCAGCTCCTATATGGGCCAACAACGTGGGAGGCAGACTATCCAAACAGCTATCAACACTACAGCGCCCATTTTTACTCAACCTATGTAAAGCCTATCGAACAACCGCTACAAACGCTCTCCAGGTCCTAAGCGGCGTTATGGCATTACCCATTAGAGCGCAGATGGAAGCGGTGTATGCACGAGTCATCCACCTCAGAAGAGAGGCAGCCTACGGCGGCACTCTAAACAGTACAGCGCTATATGAAACTCGAGGGGACGTACTACAAACGCATCCATCAATTAAGGGCACAGGCCTCCAGATCTACAGAAACAATGCAGGACTCCCCAGCACCACGACTGAATTATATACAGATGGCTCAAAGCATGAGCTAGGAGTTGGCGCAGCTTTTCTACATATGGAAGAGCAAACAACGCGCCACACCTGGAAGGGCCACCTAAACTCCCACAATAGTGTATTCCAGGCTGAAGTCATAGCTCTGACAGCCGCAGTGCAACACATACTGAACAACAACGTGGCTAGAGCGAGAATCTATACAGACAGCCTCTCAGCTCTCTATGCCCTGGAAAACCACGTGCATACTTCGCCAAACGTGATTAACCTACAAACGTTACTGCAACAAAACTCTGGCACAACCATCCAACTAGTATGGGTCAAAGCACACGCTGGCAACAGAGGCAATGAGGCCGCAGACGTCCTAGCCAAAGAAGCGGCAAGCAACATAGATGCCCAACAAATCACACTACCGGCTCCACCCTCATACCTAAAGAGCCAATTATTTCATAAAGCATTAACCAAGTGGCAGGCAGAGTGGGATACAGGAGAAACGGGTCGACGTACCCATACCTATTTCCCAAAAGTGTCAACAGACCGCCTGGTCGCTATACCACCACTGGTCAACTTTGTCTCCGGGCACGGTCCCTTCCCGACCTACTACCATCGCCATGCCATAACCAACACAGATGTATGTGCATGCGGCGTGAACGGGAATCCGGACCACTATCTATTCAGCTGCCCATTGACCACTGAGCTACATCTGCCGATGCATACCAACAATGCACAATCCTATCATCGCTTTCTGGTTCAACATAAACCCAGCGTCAACTGTATCTGCAGAATAATTGATAAACTCATGACACTGGGTCATGATATTTGCCAAGTTACATAAATGCGCAATTTAGTAAGCACCACTAATGCACCTATAATACAAATTGCCTACGATTCTAACAAAAGCTCAACAGCAATATATAGTACCCATACTATATGACTGGGTATTGGTGTACTGTGCTTTTTAGTCTAGCATGTGTAAATATAGTATATGTATATTTAGTACATTTAGTAATATATGTGAGTGAGTGAGTGAGTGAGTGAAATTTTTTTTTTTGGCGCAAAACCAGGAATGATTATATCGCGCCAAACACAAGGTGATGAGATAAAATGTTATACATATAACACAGTGAAATTAAAGTACCTATGAATTAAAAAAGTAGATAAAGAAATGTACAAAATCCAAGGGATGAGGTTATATAAAATCAGCTAAAATCACAAGTGTTGAAACTAAAATACAAAATTAAAATCAGTTTAGATGAGGTGATAAACACCAATGTCTTTTAAATAGTAAAATAAGTTACGATTAACCTCTCTTCCAATTAAATGGTCGAGAGGTAAGTCACAGCTGTTAAAATATTTCTGACGAATACTATTAAAAGATGGACATTCAATTAAAATGTGACCGACAGTTAAACATACACCACATTTTGAGCACAGGGGCTCAATGTCAGCATTTAAAAGATATTTATGTGTCATTCTGGTGTGACCGATTCTAAGTCTAGTCAAAAGAACTTCCTCCTTACGTCTTCCATTAAAATGCCAAAGTTCGATTCTATGTTTCACGCTCTTCAATTTATTAAAAGACTGGACATCCCAAAACTGCTGCCACTTTTCCAATATCTTTTGCTTTATAAAACAACTAATGTCTGAGATAGGGATGAGGCGACTGGATATTTCAACAGCTGATTTTGCGACGACATCTGCCCGCTCATTACCTTTTATACCGGTATGCCCGGGAACCCAGCAATAGAGGATTTCAAATCCGAGCCTTGTTAAGTTTAAATTCAGTTTGAGGATATCAAAAATTACCGGATTATGGGTGTTCGAAAAAGCTTCTAAAACTTTTAGCGCACTGTAGGAGTCTGAATAAACTATAAACTTTTTATGCCGTCGCTTTGATACATACAAAAGTGAATGATATATTGCGGTAAGTTCAGCTGTTAAGACTGAGGAAGCGTGGTGCAAACTTCTGCCTTCTACATGGTCACCAATTACAAATGCCGTCCCGACATGACAAGTTGACTTCGAACCATCTGTGTATATTGGAACATATTCTTGATATTTATACCTGTGATCAGCAAAAAGTTGGGTATAGATGACATTGTTAGTGTTTTTTTTCGTGTGATGGGGAAAAATTTCAAGAATCTGGATTCCTGCCTGTTCCCAAGGAGGAATTTCAAAGTATTGCATGGCTTGGGGGGATATATCAGACAGGGAGAGTTCCTCGATCAGAGGGCGAACTCTCAAAGAAAAGGGAGGCACACAGGATGGCCGTGCATTAAATAAAGTGTCACAGCTGTTATCAGTCAAAGCTAGCCTATTAGGATTGTCAGGTTGTGATAAGATGCTAAAATAATGCAAGAGAGACAACTGCTCACGCCTCAAACGAAGTGATGGTTCATGACAATCAACATAAAGACTCTGGACAGGAGATGTCCTGAAAGCTCCAGAACAAATCCTCAGAGCTTGATGATGCACAGGATCTAGTTTTAGCAACACAGAAGACCGAGCTGATCCGTAGATAACTGAGCCATAGTCCAGTCTAGAGCGGACAAGCGCTCTATAGATGCGAAGCATGGAGCATCGATCAGCACCCCAGGAGGTATTCGCCAGGACTTTTAGTATATTAAGTACTTTCATACACTTCTTTCTCAGCTGTAAAACATGAGAAAGGAAAGTTAGTTTCTGGTCGAATATCACTCCTAAAAATTTTGCTTCAGGTGCAACTGGAATGATAGATCCATTAAGGTGTAATTCAGGCTCAGGATGGAGACCTCTCTTTCTACAAAAATGCACGCAGACGGTCTTCTGTTCAGAAAACGTAAATCCTTGGGTGACTGACCATTCGTGGATCTTATTCAATGCGATCTGCAGCTGCCTCTCTATATGTCTCATATCTGCCCCTCGACAACTAATCTGGAGGTCGTCAACATACAAAGACCCTAAAATAGTTGGAGGAAGTTCTTTTAATACAGAGTTGATTTTCAGAGCAAATAGAGTGACACTAAGAACAGAGCCTTGAGGCACACCCTCTTCTTGTTCAAAGATTTTTGACAAAACAGAGCCCATCCTAACTTGGAAGGTCCTAGCATTCAAAAAATTCTGAATGAAAAATGGTAGGTTGCCACGCAAGCCACTATCATGGAGATCACGAAGGATCCCATACCTCCATGCCTTATCATAAGCTTTTTCAATGTCAAAAAAAATAGAGACAAGATGGTTTCTTCTAAGGAAAGCTTTACGAATAGATGTCTCCAAAAGGAGCATATTATCTATAGTGGTCCTTCCCTTTCGGAAACCACTTTGATAAGGTGATAGTACACTATTCTTTTCTAAGAAATACACTAGGCGGCTGTTTACCATCTTTTCAAACAGTTTGCATATGCAGCTAGTAAGGGCTATTGGCCGATAATTCGAGGGATTCCGCGAGTCTTTTCCTGGCTTAGCGATAGGAATGACAACAGCTCTCCTCCATGCACTGGGAAAAGTATGCTCCTTCCACACCCTGTTGTAAAGAGTGAGAAGGGCGTTCAGTGACTTATAGGATAGATGCTTCAGCATATCGTAGCTCACGCCGTCAAGACCCGGACAAGATTTGCGTGTCTGGAACAAAGCTCTCTTTAACTCAAGCATAGTAAAATCCCTATTGTAGGGTTCAGAGTTGGAGGAATTGAAAGCTATGGGATTTTTTTCGGAGCGCTGCTTAATAACAAGAAATGCGGGAGAATAATTTCTGCTGGAAGAAACGGCAGAAAATGTCTCACCAATAGTATTTGCAATTTCTTCTATGGAGCTAATCACTCGGCCATCTTTTTCCAAAAAGGAAAGTGAGTGGTCTTTATATATTCCACATGCTTTTTTAACTCTCTCCCAAACTCGTTTACTTGGTGTAGAGGATGTTATTCTTGACACATATGAAATCCAGGAATCCCTCTGGCTCTGCCGTCTTACTTTTCTCGCATTTGCTTTGGCTCTTTTGAATGCTAAATAGTTTCGCAAAGTAGGGTATCTGCGAAAGATTCCCCAAGCTTTTCTCTGTTTTTGAAGTGCTTCCTGACAGTCACGGTTCCACCAAGGTTTAGAATATTTTAGCAATTTACCCGATGTTCTGGGGATACAAAGCACAGCTGCCTGGTTTATAACATTAGTAATGTATTCCACAGCATCATCGATTTGCACATTTTCTACCATTTCCTCTGTGAGGTCAGCAACAGAAGAGAAGAGGTCCCAGTTTGCCCTTTCAAATATAAATCGAACGGGCCTTGGCATGGAGTTTGCTCCTCTTCGTGCGAGAGATACAAAGATGGGGTAATGATCGCTGCTGTAGAGATCATTGCCGACACTAAAAGTGCAATATGGCAGCAGAGATGGTGAACAAATGGCAAGATCAATAGCGTGGAATGTTCTTGTAGGCTCGTGGAAGTATGTGTCCTGCCCGGTATTGAGGAGACAAAGGCTGTGATCTTCGATCAGCTGCTCAATTTGTCTTCCTCGTGAATTGGTGTCTTTACTTCCCCATAGCGGACTGTGCCCATTAAAGTCTCCCATAAGAAGAAAAGGTTCAGGCAGCTGCTTTACAAGCTCATTTAAAAGCTCTTGATCAATGTGCTCATTTGGTGGCAAATAAACTGAAACCACGGAAAATACGATATTGAAATTTATCTGCACAGCGACAACTTGGAGGGATGTTGTCAGAGAAAGTGCATTGGATGGATAGTCCAGTGAGGTGAGGAGGCCCACACCTCCACTGGCACGCTCACCTGCAATATTATCTTTCCTGACGAAAGAAAACCTCCGAAGCTTTGCTGGCTGTTCCGGTTTCAGGTTAGTCTCCTGTAGAGCGAAGCATACAGGATGATGAGCATTCATGATATCTTTTATTTCTGTCAAATTTCGGTGGAAGCCGCGACTGTTCCAAGAGACGAGGGTGGCCATTATGATTTCTGTTTGTTCTTTCTGTGCTGCTTTTTAGTTTTTCGTGGGAGGAGATGCCTGGGAACTTCTAGACCCTCTTCTATTTCCATACTGTCTGAATCCACAGATTCCGAAATCATCCCATCAAAAGAGCTATTGCTTTGGCTTCTATTTTTATCAGTTGTTTTCTTAACGACATTTTTTGGCTTGCTTTGGATTACTGTGTCTTTTTTTTGTACAGTATGTGTGGGGTTGTCTTTTCTCTGGTTGCTTGTTATCTGTTCGTATTTATTTGATGAAGGCTGCGTAACGAATGATGTTTGGGTGGCAACTGTACGAGAAGATTTAACAGCAGTTGCGTAAGATGTATTTTGTCGCAGCTGTGTGCTTTGCACTAGTCTTCTGGCTTCAGCATATGAGATGTTCCTAGTAACTTTGGTTGCCTGAACTTCTTTTTCCGATTTCCACTTTGGACATGAACGAGAAAATGCTGGGTGGTCACCTTTGCAATTAATGCACAATGGCGCAGCGCAGCAGTTTTCACTATCGTGACCAACCAACGAGCATCGAGCGCACGTCAGGTTGCCACGACAGGATATCTTGGAATGGCCGAAACGCTGGCATTGAAAGCATCGCATAGGGTTTGGGATATAGGGTCTTACGGGACAGTTAAGATACCCAGCCTTTATATTCTTCGGCAGATCAGGCGAGTTGAAGGTCAGGATCACGTGTTTCGTGTCTATCAACTGACCCTCCTTACGCATCTTGATCCGCTTAGCAGCACAAACCTTTTGGTCAGCTAACTCGGAAACGAACTCTTCTTCTGAAACAAACAGAAGGTCGATTTCCGAGATAACACCTCTACAGAAGTTGAGTGTTTTGTGTTCTGACACAGATATCGGTACTTGTCCAAGTTTGGTTTGACGTGAAAGTGAAGCAGACTGGATGGCCGAAACGGTATCAATAAGCAGATCACCAGAACGGAGACGCTTTATGTTTCGTGGCTCACCAACACATGAATGAATGTACTTGCTTATTAGAAAGGGAGACATCTTTTGTAATTCACCAGAAGGACTAGAAACAACAAGAAAGCGAGGACAATTAGTTTCCTTGGCATTTGCATCGGTACGTGCTTTTTTATTAGTTGACGTTATAGGCGGATTCGAAACGACAGGACTAGATTCTGGATGACTTATAATATAAATTTTGTGGTTTTCCATAATGAAAGGAAGAAGATTCGGGTCCGACCGCCCCACCCACCACGGAGCCCAACAAGGGAACACAGATTCCTGTGTTAGGGCTAGCCAGACCTATACGCAAACTGAAGCCCCACAGTCGGCTTTCCCGAAAGCAGGAACTCCCGAGAGCTTATCCCCAAGCCACTGACACAAGGACTAGTGACCAGCCGATTGACACCCGTGAGGACGACAAGGTGCCACCCGTTTAGCTGAAGCAGAGGCCAAAGCAGTGTGTTGGGGACAGTACCTCGCCCCTCAACTACCAGGACCCTCCTTTCCAGCGACACGGGTCTCCACGCACGGCAAACACGTGGGCAGTTTTCTCGTCATTCGAAAACTAGAGACAAGGGCTGTTCTAGTCTCTCATAACGAGCCCCAACCTCCGAAGAGGAAAACCACAAGGGAGAAAGGAAGGAAGAAAGCTTCAGCTCAGAGGAGAGGAGACGGAAAAGAGGATAGATCACTGGGGCTCCAGGATCGTGACACCCGTCTCATCAAGAAGATGATCCCCTGAAGGGCTAGGGTACCTCGGGATTGCCACACCCGTACTCACAAAAGTGAGCCCCTGAGGGGACTAATATTTGGTCTCCAGTATTTAATATCAGTATCTCAGTATTTATCAGGATCAGTTTCAGTATTACAGTATTTAGCATCTAGTACCAAAACCTGTATGTAGTTTTCAGTATTTAGTATTAATATGTTCTCGGCATGTATAATCTGGTTTCTAATATTCAGCAATTAATATCCAATGTGTACACTGTGTATTTTATAATATCGTGTATAATCTGTAAATACCATGTATTCCAAGTTTTCAGTACTTAGTAGGGATATGTTCTCAGCATGTATAATCTAGTTTTGGCAAATAAGTCACCTGTATTTACGATCTGTAGTTAACCATTGTTTTGTAACTAAGCGCGAATCTGAATGTGCCAAGTGATATCAAATGAATTAATATTCAGGGTAATAGTGCTAAATATTTAGTGTATGTTTTCAGTGTACTTAATGTTTTATATATGTAATTGTATTTGTATTTGTATTTAAATTAGTATTGTATGTTTTATTTTTGTCTTGTAGTATAATATTCTATCACCCATACTCAAGTGTCCCGTTCCAGCACTAAGTATTGTCTCAAAACAGCCCTTGTATGGCCATGTTAATATTTCCTTTTATTATTCTCAATAAACTCCCGGTGCGGCGTCATGCGGCTCCAGGGAGTTGTTGCCTCTAGATAGGGGAGGGCGTGGGGCACATGCCTGTTTGCCTCTGGAATATGTCAGGCGTCCCCGTCCTCCGTCACGTGTCACCTGATGGAACCTTATCGCTAACTTAGGCCACTTTGCCTCAAATTCTTAGCGCTTACGTCACTGAAGCTCCACAGAGTTGGTTGTTTGAGGAGCTATCCGATCACCTGACACTACGCATGCGCGTACTACAGCGCCATAGTGGTAAGATTGTTAACTAATCCTCATAGAAGCACTGCTGTAATATGTATTGCATCACTATAGCCTGAGTATTTATTAGTTTTCTTGTTATTTTATGTGAATTCCTGAAGTGTTATATATCTGGTACCATTTAATAGTATTTGCAATCCTGTTTCCAACCTAATTAATAGACCTTAATTACTTTTTCTATATGTTTTGTTGATTTTACCCTTATTTTTGTTATTCCGTACCTTAAATAGTGCAAATTTTAATATTGTCCTAGGATAAAAATATTGCATACATGTTTAGTACTCTTCGTATCTGGAAACTTTGTCGAGCCAGATTTCTAAAATTCTAATTAATATCAATTTTATTGATTCATTAATTTTCCGTAACTCGTCCTAGCCACTGCATAACACATTGTTAATACTGTCTATGGCCATTCTGTACTGCCTGTAAAACGATTTTCCTGCATGGCTAGTGGGTATGTAGGAATGCCCAAACTATAAGCTTCTTCAATGCTTGATATTGTATGTTTCTTTGTATTTTCAGAATTGTATGTTATATTACTGTATTAAGACATAGTTTTTACAGTATATATCGTTCTATATTACTTATTTTATAATTGTATTTTTTTAACTGTGTTATTCTTAAGCACTGTTCTTGTCTCTATGATGATTTTCCCCATGTTAACTCTATGGGACTCTATGGGAAAATAGTCGCAGATTAATAATATTGAATACCTGCATAAAGTTCATCAAAATTGGAAACTTTGTCATTTCGGATTTTTATTATTTCAATTATCTAGGACTTTATTAGTTAATTAATTTTCACGAACTCGGCCTTGCCTCCACAATACAATTGCATAAAACTCTGTTTCATCTGCCTGTAAAACGATTTCCCCGTATGGTCTGTTTGTAGGTAGAAAAGCCTATTTTACAGTTTTCTATGTTTTACAATTTATCTCTGATTGTTCTTTTGATGGTATTTATATATTAACTGATATTGCTTTAATGTTCTCTCTTGATATAATATATTGAATTCTGGGGGAAAGTTTACTTTACAGGCTTTTTATCAATTTTGTACTATATTACACTAGTTTTTATGTCTTTGGTACAATATTAGTTGGTATTCATAATTATGTCACGACAATCTTCAATTCCATCCAGAGACGAATTAAATAATTCACAAAGTGACATTGATATCCAAGATTTACTGGAATCTGGTATTTCTTATGCTGAAAAAATTCATATTCTGCACACGGATATAAAGAACTTAGCTGAGACATACCGCTGCAACAAATACCTCTTACCAACAGATCCGCGAGAGCAACTCTTAAGCTCTCTAGACGCTCTCTGTAAGTTAGCACTGCTAGGACCGGACCCTGTGATTAAGCCAGAAACAGTAAACTGCCGTGTTAACACCTCTACTATTTTATGCTGCGAGCTCGCGCATGAACATTCCTCCCATCACAATACTGAACAACCTCAAACGTCAGTGCCTTCTATTTTGCCAAGTATTCCTAGTGCCTCATCTCCTCCCATTTCTTATTCTGCCGTTCTTCAACAACGTCCCCCAGTAGCAGCGGACTCTACTGTTCTGGTCTATCCCAAGCAACCAAGAAACGTTCGCAAATTCCAGGGAAAACTTGCTAAGTAGTTTCCACTTCCAGAAATAGGTGTTAAACTTAAAGAAATTAGATCCATAAGAAAAGGCGGTTTGGCAGTCGTCTGTGAAACAGAGGCTGACCAACTTAAATTGACAGAGGCTTTGCATACTAAGAAAGCTAACGATATAGTCAACATCAAAAAACCTACAGGAAGACAGCCTCTTATAGCGATACATAATATACCAAAGAAGTATAAGAAAGAAGATACTGAGGCGGCATTTGCTTCTGAATTTAGTGTTGGGAAGCAGAATCTCAAGATCTTATATCCACTGAAGCAACGTAATAATGTTAAGTGGATCGCAGAGTGCAAACCTATGGCATTCGCCACCATCATGCAACATCCTCGACTCCACCTTGGATGGTATGCCCATAACATTTCAGAATACTTCGCACTCAAACGTTGCTTCTCATGCCAGCGCTACGGGCACTTACAATCAGAGTGCCGTAGTAAAAAATTCTGTGCATACTGTTCTGGCCCGCACAACATTAAAGACTGCGAAGCTGAACAGCCAGAGTGTATCAACTGTCTCGATTCCAACTATTATCGACGCACAGCATTCCCCACGGACCACCCAACATATGCTAGTCAATGCCCAACCTATCAATCACATGTCACAAGACTTCGAAGTGTCACCTTGTACGCCTGTAGCGCCGCAGAACAGAGTGAATGCTGAACGGCATCACTATGCAGCGACAAGTAGTCGTCAAGAGGGACATGCATTTCAACACACTGTCTCCTCACCACTTATATGCTCCCCTGCTGCTGAATTAGTAAACAGAGATATAGTCACCAAGTTAACCCCAATTAAATGTATACAGATAAATTTGCAGAGAGCTAAGGCGGCTACAGCTCAACTTGTTCAATTTGCAACAGAAATTGAGGCCGACATAATTATGGCACAAGAACCTTACATCCGAGATGATAGAGCAGTTGGCTTCCCCTTATCGTGGACAATTTTTCAGAGGAAAGACTCAGCACACCCTCCACGAGCTATAGTGATGAATTATAATAAGAACTGGTCGCCAGCGATAATTACTTTAGATCGGGATAATGTGGCAATCATCTTGGAAGTCCAGGAAATTTCAATGTTATTTATCTCACAATACTCTCCTCCAACAGCTGACATTCTTCTTGCTACGCAGTTCCTCACGGATATCCTTCAAAGTTTTGAAAGACCTCTTACATTCATTGCTGGAGACTATAACGCCCACAGCACGGCCTGGGGCTATTCGCATACCGATGAGAAAGGACGCTTCCTGGAAGAGTTCCTGTATTCAAATCATCTCTCACTACATAATTCAATTGACTCACCTCCCACTTATGACAGAATACATTCACAGGGCTGGCCTGACCTCACAATCATTTCGAATGCAGCTGCCCATCTTATTCAAAACTGGAAAGTTCTTGATGATGAAAGTATGAGTGATCATAAATATATAACATTTGAAATCGCTCAATCAACAACAATAAATATCATCAAGAGGTATAACCTACCAGGTCGACAAAGACGCACCTTCACCAACCGGGTCAAAAATCTGCTGGAAGAACTGGTTCCACAAATAAACAGTGCAACAAATAGAAATGAACTAGAGATTATAACTGCGGATATTCTACGAAAAATCCAACAAGCCTGTGATGAAATACTTCCCCAGCGAAGTACTAAAAAGTTAAATAGCATCACCTGGTGGAGTGGTGAACTTCGCGCCCAACAAAAAAGATGTCGAGCTTTAAGACGCGAGTTAAAAACTGAACGGAGATTGGGCCTTCCAGTCACTACTCTACCACTCTTTCAACGAGAAAGAGCTAGATATAAACGTGCCATACTACAGGCCAAACTTAATTCCTGGCGTACTTTTTGTAATGAGTCCAATGATACCTTTGGTATTCATCACAAGATAATAACTGGTAAACTATTTAATCCGGCACAAATTCATATCCTACGGAATAGTACTGTTCATGAGAATTTCACCGCAGATACCTTGCAACAGGTCCTCGAAGCAGTTTTGAGCGAGGACGATCCTACTGGGGATAGTGCACAACATGCTGATATCCGTGCTGCAGAGGCCTAATACACAGCCTGATAGGTGTATCACTCAAAAAGAACTTAAGTTCACTCTAGCAAGTCTTCCTAAAAAGAAAGCCCCTGGCCCTGATGGCATAGGCTATGCAATAGCTAAAACCGCACTTCTGGCTTTACCTGCCATCTTTGTTACTCTTTTTTAATAAATTATTAGCCACTGGTACTTTTCCACGTGCCTTTAAAGTAGGTCAGGTGGTTCTCTTTTTGAAAAAACATAGAAATCCGACGGAGGTAACCTCCTTTCGTCCCATTTGTCTGCTACCTGCGTTGGGCAAAATTTTTGAAAAGATACTTATCAATAGATTGAGACATCATCTACATGTGAATAAAATACTAAGTCCCAGGCAATATGGTTTTAGACCGGGAACTTCTACCATACATGCTCTTCATGATCTTTATGAAGCTATAACTAATAACAAATTCAGCGGCCACCATACGGCTCTAATTAGCCTCGACTTAAAGAGTGCTTTTGACAACCTTTGGTGTCCCGCTATTTTTGAAGCATTGAGACATTCCAACTGTCCCAGCAATCTTTATGATACACTAAAGCACTACCTTCAAGACAGGAAACTTATTATATTGCATTCTGTAGGCATCATTGAGAAAATCCAGACGAGAGGATGCCCGCAGGGATCCTGCGCGGGTCCTCAACTCTGGAACTTGACATTTAATAAACTCTTGGATGCTTCTTGTCCTACGCATACGCAAATTTTTGCGTATGCAGACGATGCTGCTCTGGAGGTCAGGGGAAGAAACCGTGACGAACTCCAAAAGAATAGCAACGAAGCATGTGAAACTTTTCAACGTTACTGTGATACCCTTCGTCTCACCATAGCCCAAAACAAATCGCAAGTTCTCCTAATCCCAAAAAAGGGAAGCTGCCTTTCAAGAAGACCCCGAATTGAAATTAACGGGCAAAAATTGAAGATCATCAAAGAATTAAAATATCTAGGCCTCATTTTTGACGAGAAATTAACCTGGATACCGCACGTCCTTTGCATCAAATTGCGAACTCAGTTAATTGCCAGACAACTAAGACATTTCCAGGGGTTCCGATGGGGATTGAACATATTCATTCAATATATTTCCATCATATTCAGAAAATTCTGTATACGACGGTGGTAGAAAAAATGGTAACATATGCAGCGGCTGTTTGGGCATAGCCAATGAGTGGCAGGAAAGTGAGGCTCTTGTCTACAATTCAACGTCCTTTTGCCCTCTGCATCACTCGGGCATACATTACTACCTCCTCCGACGCGATTAATGTATTGGCAGGCTTGCTTCCTTTACATATCAGAACGGAAGAGGAGGCAGTGCGACAACTTTTTCTGCAGTTACGTAAGCCTGTTACCTTCGATGACGAGCTCTACTTACCAGAAAAATATGAAGAAAAACTGACTCCGGCTAATATTCATCCAGCTGATTATGGGGTAGGAGTTACGTTACATGTGCCGCCAACTGTATACAACAATCACTCAAGTATCGTCATCTACACAGACGGTTCTAAAATAGATGACTCAGTCGGCAGTGCATATGTAGTCACAAATAACAACACGACAGTGGCACAATGGAAAGGACGCCTGTCCACTAACAACAGTGTTTTCCAGGGGGAAGCGGTTGCGATAGCTAAAGCTATCAGCTATTTGCTTCTTCACGGGATACATCAAGCCACCATAAAATCAGACAGCCTCTCGGCAATTTTTGCAATCGGTAATCCTGTCCATACTTCTCAGATTATTAGAAATATTCAACAAGATCTCCGGAGCAATCGATATAGAGACTATCACCTTGCATGGGTCAAGGCCCATGCAGGCGAGCAAGGTAATGAAATGGCTGATACTTTGGCCAAGGAGGCCGCAACTGGCACCTTTGACGAAGAAATGCATTTGCCATGGCCGCCATCAAATTTTAAGAAATCTTTGCGACTACATGCCATTAGTCAATGGCAAGAAGAATGGTTTTTGTAATTTTTATAGTGTTTAAAGTGCCGCCGGAAGTGCGCCGTTGGTGTTAAAAGGTGTTTAAAGGTTACCAGCATCTGTGGATACTACATTTATGTGCCTACGATAGCTGGTTTCTTCAAAAATTGTGTTTTTGTGCTCTTACAAAGGATTACCAGGCTGCCGCAATTTTAGCGGAAAAGTGTTCACCTCTTCTGCCGTCCCAGTGACGGAAGGGTCCCCGCCTGCCGCCACGTGGTTACTGAGGTAGACCTAACTTTTTCCCGAAAATTTTTTGAAGTCCAGAAATACATCAATAGTTTTAAAAAATTCATATCTTTGCTCATAATTATGCTATTTCAACAGGGTTTTCAGTTAAATTAATTAAATTCATTGTTCTTTGGTTTATATATTTCATATTGCTGTATCATTGTTATTTTACAAGATAGCATGTAAATCATTTACTTTTGCCTACTTCTGATTTATATTGCACCCAGTATAGTAGGCTTAGCTAATATATTAATTTATCTAAGCTCCAAAGGGTTGGTCCTTGTGGCAAATTTTGTTAGCTAATATTTTAACTTTGTCGAGACATCGAACTTTTTGTCGAGAACTCTTCTCGTCATCAGACTTATGTACAAGTGTTTCCATTTCGATTTTCTTTATATTTGTTGGTTTTTTCCATGTTATTTTATGTAATGTATTAATCTTTTTGTGTATTTAAGGTAATATAATATATATTACTAGTGTTTAAAGAGTATTTTCAGTAATATTTTTTCATATGTGTATCTTATGAATAATTTAATTGCTTTTTAAATTGTGCACTCAGACTTTTGCATAAATTACTGTATCATTAAACTGTTTTATTACGGCATATATAGGTATATAAGTGTTCAATGTAATGCTTCCTTGTATATATAAACATATAAGAGATCAATGTAATAATTATTTGGACTTTAACTTGTAATTTATTGATTTTATACCATGTCTCGACCTTCTCAATTACCAAGTGATATTAATCTTGATGATTCTGGTAAGGTCTTAGACCCTTTTGCACTAATACATTCTGATCTGGAATACAGTGACAAAGTTGGAGTTCTTTACGAGAGTATTCGTACTCTTTCTACCACCTTTCGAGGTGGTAAAAATATTCTTCCTTCTGATCTACGAGAACCACTGTTAAAATCATTAGAGGCTCTTAAGCAACTGGCCTTGGAGGGTCCCAACTATTGTCCTCCGCCAGATACTTCAGATATAGGTGTTAATACATCCACTTTAGTTTGTTGTGAACTCATAGATCATTCTCCGTCTGTGCCTACTCCAGAGCCTACTGTGAAAGATCATAGCATTCCTGTACCTCCACTTCCTATTCCTGGTGTTTCCTACGCTGCGGCTTTACAGCAACAGATTCCTTCAATTGCTTCAAAGCCAACCCTTCTCATTTACCCAAAGGAACAATCTACCAGTCGTAAATTAAAAGAACAACTTGCTAAAGAATTTCCCTTGCCCAGCATAGGGGCTCAAGTTACAGCAATTCGGCACATTCAACGAGGTGGCCTTGCAGTGGTTTGTGAATCTGAGGCGGATCGCAAGAAATTGTCTGACACTTTATCGTCAGAAAAAGCTAGCAATATCGTTGCAATTAAACAACCCTCTACGAAATTTCCATTGGTTGCTTTCCATAATATTTCCCCTGACGTGGCACAAGAGGAGTTGCAGGATCTTATTCTTTCTGAATTTGGATTGGATAGAAGTGAAGTTCGCCTCATTTTCAAATTAAAGCAACGTCGCAATGTCAAGTGGGTGGCAGAATGCAAACCCACAGCATTTAACATCTTCATGCGACATCCTAAACTCTGCATGGGCTGGCAAACGTACCTTATCACGGAGCATTACAATATCAAACGATGCTTCAGGTGCCAGAGATTCGGGCACCTCCAAAAGGACTGCCGAAGTACTTCCTACTGTGCCACCTGTGCAGGAAACCATGATACCAAGGAATGCACAGCCGATTTCTACAACTGCATTAACTGTATCGACCATAACAACAACGCGAGATCACTCTACCCTGTTGAACATGCCGCATACTCTAACCAATGTCCCTGTTACCAATCCCAGGTTGAACGAATCAGACACACCGCAACATACCATTAAAGGAGCTATTCATTCATCCCTTCAATCTCTTTCTCCATCTCTTAAATGCCTGCAAATAAATCTACAGAAAGCACAAGTTGCCACAGCTCAAGTCATTGCATTTGCTACAGAACATAATATTGATATAATTATGATCCAGGAGCCTTATGTGCGTTTTGGAAAAATCACTGGCTTCCCGCTTTCATGGTCATTATTTTATAAACAAGATGCCACAGATTTCCCCCGTGCATCTATTGTCTTGTGCAACCCAATTTCATCTCCATCTATATTTTGCATCTTTACAAAGATCAAGTTGCCATTTTACTGAAGCTTGACAACTTCAAAGCAATATTAACTTGTATTTACTCCAGTCCTACAGAAAATATATTTCCTACAGTGGATTTCATTGATCAACTTTCTAGAACAGCTCCTCTTCAACATCTTCTTCTTTGCGGCGATTTTAATGCACATTCTGTTGCCTGGGGATATGAAGACACTGATACGAAGAGCCGCCAGTTAGAAGACTATGTAGCTTCCAAAAACTATGCTTTATTAAATGTTCCAAATAGCCTTCCTACTTTTGATCGTCTTTATGCAGTAGGCTGGCCGGATCTTACCTTTGCTTCTGTCTCTTTACTACCTTTCATTCAAAATTGGACAGTCCGAGATGATGACAGCTTATCTGACCATAGATATATAACTTTCGATCTGTTACATCACAGTACTATTCCTATCTTATTACGGTATAACCTTCCAGGAAGAAAAGTCAAGCAATTTCGCCAACGGGTTCATTACGTTCTTCAATCGATGCGTAGACAACTTTCTTCTATTTGAACCTCTGAAGAGCTTGAAGAATTCTCAAATTCTGTTCTGATTAACTTACAGAACATTTGTGAGGAACTTCTTCCTGAAAAAGTTTCTAAAAAATTACATTCTATACACTGGTGGACTCCAGCCTTACGTACTCAACAGAAAAAATGGCGCGCACTACGTAGACGTTTAAAAAGTGAGCGCCGTCAAAATATAACTTCTAACACATTGCAAATTTATCAACGCGAAAGAGCAGCATACAAAAGATTAATCATTACTTCCAAAATTTCAGCATGGAAAAACTACTGCAGCTCTAACAATGAGACTTTTGGTCTTCATTATAAGATAGCTCGTGAATAGCTTTTTCAACCTTTACAACTATATGTAACTGATGTTGCTTCTCATTCCAGCCCAACAAATGCTGCTATTCAAAATATTTTGGATGCAGTTTTTCCAGATGATGATTCTACGACGGACTCCACTTCCCACTCTACAATTCGCGATAATCATTCTTTACCTTCCACAGCAAATGACTCTGATATTACTTTGCAAGAAATTCGGACCATTTTGACTTATCTTCCCAAAAAGCGGGCTCCAGGCCCTGATGGGCTTAATTATCAAATCATCAAAGTAGCAATTCTCTCCCACCTATTCTTTTTCTGTGAATATTTCAACAAGTTATTATATTACGATCTTTCAAAACAGGACGAGTTATTTTATTCTTAAAAAAGGATAAAGACCCACGACTTCCAAATTCATTTAGACCTATATGTTTATTATCTGCCTTAGGAAAAATATATGATAGATTGATCATTTAACGTCTGAAACATCACTTACACAAACATCATTTTCTAAGTGATATTCAGTTTGGTTTTCGTCCAGGTAAATCAACACTGCAAATTTTATCTCAAATAATGGATAGCATTTATGCAAATCGAAATACTGGCTACCACAGTGCTTTAATATCTATAGATCTTCAACAAGCGTTTGATACACTGTGGTGGCCAGCTATACTTGATGCATTAAGACATGCTCAATGTCCGCAAAATATCTATATGGTCTTAGCGAGTTACCTGACTGATCGTAAGCTCATCTATTCTACTCCGTCTGGTCTTCTTCATAAAGTTCAAAATCGAGGCTGCCCACAGAGTTCCTGTGCTGGGCCAGACCTTTGGAATCTAACTTTCAATTCATACTTAATGCTCCATGGCCTGCACATACCCGTGTCTTTTGTTATGCGGATGACACAGCATTTGTCGTCTCTGGGCGTACTCGAGATGAACTTCAGCAAAACGCCATAGATACCTGCAATCTTTTCTCATCCCGCTGTACACAACTTAAGCTCACGATCTCAGACTCTAAATCCAAAATACTGCTCATCATTAAAAAAGGAGGTTCACTTTGGCGCCGACCCTGCATTACAATCAATGGTAAATGCATTCGCATATATCCGCAACTTCAGTTTCTTGGACTTACCATTGATGAAAAACTAAATTGGATCAATCATGTTCAAGCAGTCAAAAAGAAAGCCTTGCTTATTTCTACTAAACTCCGTCGGATGCATGGATATAAGTGGGGGATTAACTCACATATTCTTAAGGCTCTATACTTAACAGTTATTGAACGAATAGTACTCTATGCTGCTGCAATATCGGCAGAACCCATGCAAGGTAGAAAAGTTCGTCTGCTACAACGTTTACAGCGTCCATTCGCACTTCAGATTACCAAAGCTTACTGCACTACTTCATCAGCTTCTCTCAATGTGCTTGCTGGACTCATACCTCTTCACCTTCGTGTTCAACAAGAAGCCACTTTACAAAAAGTTAAACAACTCCATCAATCCACTTCTCTTTTTAACGAAGTATTTTCTCCTGATCCATATGAATTTCCTTCGTTTTACCTAAATATACATCCAGCTCTTCAAGGTAATGGTATTCACACCTTTCTAAAAAATGACAACATCCCTCCTCTTCCACCTTTACAAATTTTCACTGATGGTTCCAAGCAGGATGATAATGTGGGATGTGCCTATGCAGTATATTTCTCAGATCATCAAATTACTAATTGGCAGGGCAAATTACACCCGAACAATAGTGTCTTCCAGGCGGAAGCTATGGCTATATTACGGGCAATTCAATATCTATCTAATAATAATGAATCTGAAGCTGCTATAATCACTGACAGCCTTTCTAAATTCTATGCTGTAAAAAATCCAAGACATACGTCATTCCTCATCCTATCAGGACTTAGCATTCTGTGTGTATTCTTTGAGAACATGGTAAATTCTGTAAAGGGTTCTTATCCTTACGTTCTAAGTCCTGAACTGGAACAGGGAGCGGAAGGTACGCTATGTTCTGGTGTAACTGCTGGGCTGGAGAATAACTGCACGTGAAGGGATTTGAAATCCTCTTTTATTCAATCAATATTAAATACAAAACTTCCCAACTCGGAAGAGATACAGAACGTAAAAGACCGCACTTTGGTCAACTTAACAATCAAATAAATTTAAATAATAAACCTAAAATAGAACTTAATTAAACTTTGCTTCGCAGAGCAATTCGCGGAAGTTGGCCTCTACCGAAAAGGGTGCGTAGCAAGGTATACTAAATACTACCGCACTTTAATTTATTTTACAAAGCAATCACGTAGTAAGCACTATGGCTTATAAATTTAAACTGCTAGCTGGTCAGGCGAACGTTGAGCAGCGTGACCGTGATCTGAGGCAAAGCTCTCACACACCGAGAGGTTTCTACCTCTGTCTTAAATAGTGCTTGGCTGAAATTCCAAAATTAGCATAAGCTAAAAACGCGCGCTTCTTCTGACAGGAAGTTGAAACAGAGAGGAGATAGAAAAGATTTAAATTAAAATAAAACTTGGTTAGTTTAACTAAAACCTTACATACTTCCCGCCAGAATTGCGATAGTTAAACTACTTTGGTCCAAACGGACCATGTTGAAACTCGCAATTCTAAATAGTCGAAATTTAACTGTTCTAAACTTAGGCCAACTCTTACAAGGCAATATATCATTTTGTGAAAAATACAGACGAAATATTCTTGAACAACAATCTTCAACATTTTTTTTTCAAGTCTTATTCTTCAAACAGTCTTACTCCTTCCAGCAAAATCTGGAAGGAAAATAATTTTAGTACAACATAATAACAGCATATTCTAGGTGGTACAAATCCATATTTTTACCTGTGTAAATTCGCACACACACTATGACATAATAACAGAATAATTCTAAGTGGTACAAATCCTTATTTTTTTTTCTGTGTAATTTTGCGCACACACATTATCATTCAAGAACAATTAAATTCTTCCCCCGTATGCTCTCTCACCGGTTTTGGATGTAAAGCAAACCGCCATTG
>KK116091.1:253387-291324 GCA_000611955.2 Stegodyphus mimosarum | reverse complement strand
AAAATTGTAATTTTAAACTAATATATATATATATTAATGTACTTAATTTCATGTTTTGATGAGTAATTTATAAATTTTGAAATTTTATGCTTTAAATTATAACGTATTTCCCTCTACTTTTATTTTAATTTGTAGCGTATAAAAATGTGTTACATTAACAAATGCATTAAAGAATATGCCGTATATTTTCAAATTATGCCCATCCTTAATTCTACATTCATATTAATTGCTCTGAGTTAAAAAATTTATTTAAGTAGTTTTAATTGTACCGATATGAATGACTATTTCCAGTAGTTTTTAGAATCTCCTGTGTGATTCAAGTTAAATTCCTGTATAATTTTCAATTAAATTAAATGCTTCTAAATATTTGAGTGCATGATTTATAATAAGTTATCAGATTTTTTATGTGGTCTGCTTTTAGATTGTACATCAATTTTGTGTACTTTTTATTCAGATTTAAAAAGTGTTTGGTTTGGGTTTTATGTGATTACGGCAAAGCCTCGAGGGATATCTGCCTAAGATGAGGGTTGCCTTTGTGGAGGACTTTCTAAGGGAAAATAGCTCGTATACACATTACACATGGTGAAAATCACGAAAATGCTCATGCAGCCAGCCTGTTCTCGGAATTCGAACTTCGGACCGAACTACCAGTGTTTAGCGACTTTACCGCTCCGCAGCTGGTGGTGTGATTTAAAAAGGGTATAAATACGAATATTCCCTACAACTTCTTTTACTGCATTTGTTAATATAGTTATAATACAGTTATATATATATATATATACAGTTATAGTTATTTATTGATTTAAAACAGGTTTTGTGTGCTTTAAAATTTTATGCTTCGGGAATTTACCAGAGATACGTTGGTAATCACAGCTATATTGGTAATGACGCCCATGCAGCTAGCCCGTTCACGGGATTCGAACCTCGGCCCGAACTACCAGTGTTCAGCTATTTTACCGCTCGGCCGCTGGTAGGATCGATTTAAAAAGGATATAAATAGAAATGTGTACTGCAATTTCTTTCAATGCGTATGTTAATATATTTGTAATACAGTTATATATATATTATATGCATATATATACATGAAAGTTAGTGATATATAACTTATATAGTTAGTGATAAAGTGAATATATATATATATATATATGTGTGTGTGCATTTTCTTTTCTTATTTTTATAATTTTAAAGCAAAAGAGGTTTAGAAAATACTAATTTTAACGTACTAATTAAAATTTTGACTAAACATGTTTTTCTTTCATGGTTCTAAATTGAATTTCTGTTCGTTGGAGATGGGTATATAGAAAAATTTCTTATCATATATTATTATTAATTATAGGTTTATATATATATGACGTTGCGGCAAAGCCAGCGAACTATTAAAAATAATATTATCCTTTTGTGAATGGCATCACTTACGTTTTTTGTATTTATAAATGTTTTTGCTTGTTCTAGACTTTATTTTTATGTTAGGAAATAAATAGGCATAAAATACTATCTCCTAATATCTGGTGCCGAAAAAACCATTTACGAAACAGAACCTTGAACTTAAACTTCCAACTGTTGGATTATTCTTGCTGAATTAATTTACTTTCGACATTAAAAGTTTTTTTTTTTGTTCTTTTCTACTACTCGGGCAATGGCGCCGACCGGTGAAGCTTCAGACAAAATGACACAACTCAAACGAAAGTGGAAAGCCGTGCGAAGTAATGTTTCTCGCTTTTCCACTGAAATTGATATTTTGAACGATGATTTCTCACTTGAGAAGGTTGAATATCTTTGTAATCATTTAACAACTGCTTTAAATGAAACTAATAGATAACGAAATTCACAACTTCCTTTCTGACGATTAATATGAAAGTGATAATTTGCAGTGTGAAAACTACATAGATACCGGTGAATCCGCAATTTTCAAAGCACGAAAAATTATTCAGAACAAATTATCGCCAACTGCAAATAATGTTACTGCTTCGAATATGGATACCGATGATTTGGCAATGAGATTTGGAGACTCTTCTACTAAAGCGCCTGTGACTCAATCATATACACTGGTGTGCAAAAATTAAGGACGAAGTCGAAAAATTAGCATATCAGCTGAACGAAGAGGCAGAGCCGACAGAAAGACCAATCAGGAGATTAAGTAAGGGGATGTACGGTAGCACATGCGCAGATATGCAGGTAGACGTAATGGGGAGAGTGTCTGAGTAGTGTAAAGCATGTTGTCGGTGTAAGATCAGTATTTCTGGCAAAGAGATTGCACGCGGTATAGCAGTTAAAATCACACCGAGTTGCTGCCTCAGCGAGAAATGGCGAATAATCAATCTGTTAGACGACATCTGGATGCTTTTACCCGAGGTCGAATCATTGGGAAGTTAGTGGAAGGCCGCAGTGTGATAAGTGTGGCTGCAGAGTTCGGAATCGCTCACAGCATCGTTTCACGACTTTGGAGACAATTTCAAACTACAGGAACAGCTATCCGGGGGTTTAGTAGGGTCGTCCACGAGGAACCACACCCGCAGATGACCGGTATATTGCTTTACAGGCCAGAAGAAACAGGCGGCTGACAGCAAGAGAAATCGCTAGATACACGACACAGGCGACTGGACGACCGATATCGCGTTTTACCGTGGCCAGAAGACTGCACGGTGGTGGTCTGTTTGCACGACGCAAACAGGTACGGTGTGTACCTCTAACGCCTGCCCATCGGAGAAGGCGTTCTCTGTGGTGCCGGGAACACCGGAATTGGAGAGACAATGAATGGGGACGAGTACTCCTTACAGATGAGAGCAGATTTAGTCTGAGTTGCGATTCTAGACACATACACATCTGGACAGAGCGGGAAACACGCAATGACCCCTTCAACAACATCAAAAGGGACTGTTTTGGAGGTCGCGGAGTTCTCGTTCGAGCAGACATAATGCTTGGTAGCCGGACCGACCTTCATATCTCCCAAGGAGGTTCGTCACCTGGGACTGCTATTGTAACGAGGTTCTTCTTCCTTACATGCGTCTTTTCACAAGGGCTATGGGTTCTCAGTTCCTCTTCATGGACGACAACGCTCCACCTCATCGCACAGTTACTGTCGAAGAGCTGTTGGAGAGTGAAGATATTGAACACATGGATTGGTCGGCAAGGTCTCTGGATCTAAATCCCGTCAAGCATGTACGGAACTTACTAGGGAGACCCGTGGCAGCACGTAACTTATCGCCAGTAACGATTCCGAAACTGCGATTGGTGCTACAAGAGGAACGAGCAGCAGTGTCTCAACAGCTCATTAGCAACCATATATTCAGCACGCGCAAATGATGTGAAACCTGCCTAGCAGTCAGGAGAGATCATATCCCCTATTAAAGACCGGATGTTTCTTGCTGGACACCCATCACAGGGATGTTTCGGCCTTCAGTCGCATTGCGCTCCATCCTACTTTTTCAAGAAAGCTTCTTTTTATCCCTCTGATTTCTCTTTTAGTAAGTGTTGCTTACATTACTCATGTCCTTACGTATTGGGGATCTTACGGTATTAAATGTGTTGATTTGGAAAGCTTTTGTACAAAGTTATATTGAAAAAACCGTCTCGTCCTTAATTTTTGCATACCACTGTACAGTTAAATTGCCAACAATTAAACTACAATCATTTACAGGAGAAATTGAACAGTGGCAATGTTTTTTGGAACAGTTTAACTCTTCTATAGATGCTAATCCACATCTTTCTGTTATTGATAAACATGTTTTCCTCAGAGGTTATTTAGATGGTGAAGCTAAAAGCCTTGTTGATGGAATTAGTGTAATAGGAAACATCTATGAAACAACAAAATAATTGTTGGAGGAAAGGTACAGAATAAAAGATAGAATTATCCAGTCACACTTAGATTACTCACACTTACACTTAGATTACTTAGAACCTTTAAATGTTATTCAAGACCCATCTCCTACGCATCTAAATGAACTTTACATAGAATGTAACAGAAGAATTCAAGCTTTAACTGGTCTGGGTGAAAATATTGAAGCATACGGTAGAATCCTAGTGCCAAAAATTATTCGTGCGTTTCCCAATGATATTTGTTGCCGCTGGATTATCTATTCCAAGCGTGAAAAACTAAACGAAAGTAATATTACTAGATTGATGCAGTTCTTGACAGAAGAAGTGGAAGGTTTAGTTGCAGCACAAAGAGTTAAAGGTACGTCTTTTTCTGATCACACCGTAAAGTGCACTGTAGAAAATTTTAATATCATTTCCAAAACACTAAACAAACGTAAGAAAATTTCGCCATTTTGTTCATTTTGTGATACTACAGGACATTGGCCTCAATATTGTGAAACTGTTACGGACTATGATACTTGTGTTCAGAAACTTAACACTTCAAATCGCTGCTTTCCGTGTACTAACCGTAGTCATAGAGTTTCAAACTGCCCAAGGAAAAATACTGCACGATGCACTAAATGCAAGAAAAAGCATCATGTTTCTATTTGTCCTCCTGTTGAAAACAATCAACTGCGGATAACTAACAGAGCTGTAAATCACATAACCTCTCCTAAAACAATTTTCACACATTTGCAAACTGCTCGTGTGTATGTTACTGGCCCCACAGGCATTACTAAATTAATACGCTGCATTTTAGATGGTGGTAGCCAAGGAAGTTTTGTTCACACAAACCTCATTGAAAAACTTAAGCTTAAAGTTGTCAATTCTGCCTCACTTTCAGTTCAAGCATTTGAATCTTTTACTTCCCAATCACAACGTAGATGTGTTCAACTGTCACTTTCAGTTTTGTGAAGCAACCAATCAATTTCAATCTCCGCTTTTGAAAGCTCCAATTCCTATACTACACATCCTACTGCTCCACCAGAAATAGTTCACTTTGCTCAGAAGAAAAGATTGAGATCTGCTGATCCACCGAATGACTCTTCACTGCCCATAGAAATGCTTATTAGTGGTGATCATTATTGGCAAATTGTTTCCGCAGAAGTCCCAACCAAGCTTTCAGAATCTTTTGTATTGGTACCGTTAGTGTTTGGATGGGTTCTTAGTGGAACAAAAACACATACTACAATCGCTGAGAAGACTTCTGTCCATCAAGTTTGTGTGCAAGTTAAAACTAATTGTTTAAACCATCAGGCACGTCGCTTCTGGAAATTAGACTCCATAGGGATACAAAATGTGCAGAAACGAAGAATCACTCTCGCGATGAAGAAATTTTATCAGAATTTCACAAAACTTACAACATTGAAGACAATCGAAGAATTGTATCTCTGCCTAGAAAAGCATTGGTCACACCTTTGCATATGAACAAAATTATACCGGAAAACAGATTTCATTCTCTTCAAAAAAGACTTGCATCTAGTTGTGTTAAAGACACAATATGACAAATGGATGCTGAATTACATTGAACAAAAGCATGTTGAAGTTTGTTCTATAGATGAATCCAATGAGAAGCCAGTATATTACCTTCCTCATCATGCTGTAAGAAAGAAAACTCAATCTGAAACCAAGTGGAGAATTGTGTTTGACGCTTCCTTGCATGCTCCAAGAATACTGAACGATACCTTGGAAGCTGGCCCGAATCTTATTCCTGAAACTATTGGTTGTCTACTAAGATTTCGATTGCATGAATTCACTGTTACATGTGATGGTAAGCAAGCTTTCTTACAGTTGTCACCACATAAAGAAGATAGGAACGTCAGAAAATTTCACACAAAATTTTGAGCAGCCAATCACCAAATCCTGATGGTGACGAATTATCGTCCATCACCTTTTAGTTCGAGTGCCTCTTGTAGAGTTATTAGGTTTTTCTGTAGGAGGACGCATAAAAAATGAGCAATGCCCTCGCCGGGACTCGAACCTAGACCTCTCAGATATGCGCCGAGTATGCTACCGTTACGTCACGAAGGCATGCTGGAAGGAGGGGGAAAATACCTTATTTATTTATTTATACAAATGCCAGACATTTGGCCACTAAGAGGTCATTAGTCTTGATCTTGCTTTCCAATTCTAAACATAGAATTAAAAGATAATAGTGCAGTGTATTTTTCAATATGCTCATTATCCATGGACTGTCCAGAGTTATAAAGAGTACAGAATGAAGAGTCCTTAAGTCGAATTTTAAAAAGATGGGCATTCAGACAATCTTGCCCAGTCAAAAGACGAAATAGCGCCACCGCTACAACGCGAAGAAAATCTGGAATAACTGGCTTTGAACTAGTAAGACACTCCCAGCCCTTTCTTTTAGCTTCATTTGATAGGTAGGAGGAAAACCTCCTCTTAAATTCTATAATCTAATTAGGAGTTTTTCAGAATTATAAGTCATATGGTTATTAGTGGTTTGTAGAATAGTCGTTGCTTTTTTTGCCAGGAAAATGGCTCTTTCGTTTCCCTAAAAACGCCTTATAACCCTTTACAACTGAATAACTCAAAAATGCTATATATCAAAAGATTCCAGTCATTATCATCAACATTTTGAGAAAAGTATTCCAGAATTTGGAGAAATAAGATTTTGGATTCCAGAATTTGGAGAAATAAGATTTTGAATTCCAGAATTTGGATGCGAAAGGAGATCTTTTCCGTACCCATTAGAAATATATTTTGTTTTGAACTTTTGGAGAAAAGTGTATGTAAATTTTCAAGCCATAATCAAAAAAGAATAAGTTTTTGTAGGCAATATCTTGGGGTCTTCGGTGAAAGAATCACCTTGTATATAAATTATTAATCTTGTAGTCATTTATGTATCTGAAATGGGCTTCACATAAAATAACGGAAAAAAATAGAGGGTATTTCTAGGAAAAAGGATTGAATTTATTTACTTGGAAAGTTGCTATTTCTTTTACTACAAAACTGGCAGTGTCGGCGCCAGAACATGTGCAATCCGTGCGGACGCACCGGGTGGCAATGTAGGGGCGGCAAAAATTTTATAATTTTGGAAGGAACTGAGTGGCAGAATTTTGAAGTTGCAGAGGCCACAAAAAGTTTAGCGCGGGCTCTGAAACTGTGTCATACATCACCGAATGGAAAAAAGATGGGGGGAGGTGGGAGTTGGCTTACCAGACATTCTATGAGCGTATAACTATGCCACACATGTTGTAGTTGAAAAAAACAATATTGAATGCATTGCTTACAATAATTTGCACGAAATTTTTATATTGTAAATATATATTTTTTATTATACAATACAGAGTAAGGTCATATTGTAAAAAGAATTTTTATTATACCATAGAGGGTTAAGGGAGAGATTTTTATATTGTCCTTTGGTAATGGAGGCAATAAAATATAAAATTACTCACCGTGGTACATAAGGGGGAAATTCACATGGTACAGGAAATTTTGTCCGTCTCATCCAAGGCCACCAGTTACCACCTCTACCAGCCTATTATATTCCAGGGCAACTACTCCTTCATTGGACGCCTGCCTCTCAACCTCGACGCATCTCCAAAGAACTTCTTCTGAATTCACTTACTTATCTACTAATGTTCCAAAAATAATCCAGCACTTAGGTGGGGATAGGGCCTTCGGTTCTGGAGCCCGTTGCAACGAACATTTGTTCAACGACATGGCCACCACTCATAGAAAGAATAACTTTTTGCCTTCGTTTTGCTGCAAATTTCAGTAACTTACTTTCGACTTCTTATTCAAAAAAAAAAAAAAAAAAAAAGAAAAGGCGTATCGTTACATAACACTGCAAATACAAATGCATAGTAATATTATTATTTACACATTAAATAAATTACAGCGAATTAAAAATTCTCATAAAATGATTAGGAAATTTTGTGATTTCCCAATATAAGAGCATGCAGGGGAAAACGAATTGCAGAGTTAGATTTTTGCTGAACAGAAAAATGGAAATTGTTTGCTGCCAACACGTGGCGCCATCCATGGGCCAAAAGAAGTAACAGACAAAAGATAATATATTAAAGTACAAAATCGATCAGGAAATAATCGTTTTTCATAGAATTTTCCTAGCGCGAGAAGAATTCAGAAAATTCAAAACTCAGAAACTAAACCTCTCGCTAAAAGGATAATTAATATTTTTCTAAAAACATAATTGATGAAAATAAATTTGTAGGTAAATTTTAATCGGTATGTTATATATCCGGCTTAAAGAGTGATTTCAGAAATTTCTTCTTTGGCCGCATAATTTCGTATCTTATATAATTTCATTTTTACTTCGCACAAATTCATGCTCCGAAAATTGTAATACTGTATTTTCTGCTGCATTCAGATGAAGGATTGCCGAATTTTTTTTCATTGTCTTTCTTTTTTTGTCTCTTAAAAATTGGAGAAGAGTGCAAAAGAGAATAAAATTTATATTTTCATTTATGTTACCAAATTTTCCTATAATGTGCTGCCAACGTGCCAGTATACTGAAGAGAAATAAAGGTAACGCAAGTGCAAACTTTAATAAAAGTTTTAATAGTAAGTATAGTAATTAATAATAATTGCAGTATAGTATAATATGTAAAAATCCCAAATTTTGATGTTTCACAAAGGCTAAGCTTTTCAGTAACAGTTCTACATTACCTCGTGAATTTAAATGTCAAGATATCTCAGAAAACAACCTTTACTCTCGTAAACCATTGTCATTCTTAAATTTTTGTGATAAAAAATTCATTACGGATGAAATAATTTTTGATCGCATATTGTTTTGAAGCTCATGGACGGAGAAATTATTTTTAAAAATGAATAATGTTTTAAGATTTTAGTATTTAACTAAAACTGCTAATTTATATAAAACGAACGACTGTGTTGAAGGAAGACTTTATGAGGACAGTTTTTTTAAATGTCATATAGAATAATTAATGAACTAAAATTAGAAGAATAATTTGTCACAGAGCTTAATGGGAACAAGAGATTAAATAATTCTTTTCAGAAAATTCATGTTCAATTTTGTATTAGTAATAATTAAAGCTTGGGAAGCCCATGATAAATTTATAATAGAATTTATTATAAATTATTATTTATTATTCATAGTATAAAATTGAAGAAGAATTTTGTAAAGAAAATTGTTTAATCTCTCTTTCAAATTAAACTATGTGATAAATTATTTGCTTACTTTTAGTTAATTTTTTTTATAAATGTTAAATAAAGCTCATTTTATAAACACCTTTTCTAAATTTCTTTTTATTTTCATCTTTGTAGTCTCAATGACACGTTGTCAATCCAAATATCAATTAGAAATTATTTCTTCAATGAAATAACCACTCTTTTATTTCTAACAATTCTATTTCGTCAAATGGTCGAAAAAAAATCCAGCGATTGTATGTAAGAACACGAAATTATGTTAAAATCTCATATATATTTCATTTAAAAGACTATTTTTTCTCAGTTTATTGGTACAAATAGTACCATTGTGAGGTTTTTAGTTTGTTCGTTAAACGAAGGTATGTTCGAAAAATCCTTTTCAAAGTTAAATTAAAAAAAAATTCTAAATCGAATTTTGAAAAAATCGCTTCATCATAAAAAAACTAGAACTTTGCCTAATAAGTACTTTTTGTGTGTTGTTGTTGTGACTTATCTAACTTGTCTGATACTAACATCAGAACAAACCCACGAAATTTATCGTGGCAAAGAGAGCAAGATTGCATATCTGTCGTTGGCTAGAGCCTTGAGCGCCATACAGTTGGTAGTAAGACTTCACTCAGTTCCGCCCGAATTTTGATGGAGAGCACCCCTGGGGGAAGGGTCCGAGGGTCTCCCACCCCTCTTCTCCTACCACCAATTTCTCGAGAGGACATCCGGCTCGCTACGCATTTAGAGTGCCCAATGCCGCAGATACACTACATTTACAAACATCCATGCTTCGGGAACTTCGGTATCGCAGTAGGCTTCCCTAACCCTTATGCCAAGTATTTTTTATCTATCTATAAAGAATCTATCCATAAAAAAGGGCGGGACAGAAATAAAATTTATAAAATGACAAAAGGTTTCTGAAGTAAGCTTAAACGTGACGCCAAAGAAAGAATCACGCTGCAACTTCCCATTCTGTTTTTTCAGTCAGCAGCACTCTTTTTTTTTAAATGTAGAAAATTGCCCAATCATTATCTTTTCATCATTCTTGTTTTAAAAGGTGGCGAAGAGTTTGTTTTATGATCTGTGGAAGTTTCAGAACCTAACAACATATACATTTTTAGATGTCGAAATTTTAAAATCATAAACGTCAAATAGAGGAAAAAAATTTAATTTCAAATATTTAATTTTAATTAACTTAATTTTTTAATTAATAATTAATTTAAAAAATTTTAAATTTGCCAAAAAATCAGAAATTGCGCTAATAATTTCATGCAATTATTCTAAACAATTTTTTTCTCCTCTCTCTCACTCGTGGTGCAAACAATAAAATTCTGTGATTTTAGTTTGTTCGCTAAACGAAGATATATGCGGAAAAACGTTTCAATAATTATTTAAAAATTTCTTTATCTAATTTTGAAAAAAATTATTTAACTGCACTGCATTTTCATCAGCAAGCAGTTTGTGTACAAAATTTGAATTTGATAGTTTATGAAAAAGTAGTTTAAACATTGAGGGCAAACTTTTGACCATAGCGACAAACACAAACAGAAAACTAAATAAAAGTTAAATTTGAGTTAAAATAACACGCCGAATAACGATTATTAGAGGAGTTAAAACGACAAGAATCAGCTTAGCATTCATTAACCTGCAGGACTAGTTTCAAAGGTATAACCTTTGAATACAGAAGCTGCAAAAGTACAAATTTTTCACTTCTGCAGCTGAAGTAGATTCTTGTTGCTTTAACTAAAGATTACGCTGATTGTTGTTGTTTTAACTCCTCCAATGAGAAACATAAGCTTAAAAATATCACAGCCAAACATTGTGAAAGTACACGGCAGTTTTTCGAAAAGATTGATAAAATTTTTCAGTGCAAGTAGAACGAAATTTAGAGTGTAATTTAAATGGAAGGGATATTCGTAGAATTTCGAAATTTTTTATTTACTCTTTGTACCCTAAATGCAGACTTGATAAAAATGACACAATCATTGAATCTCTAATGTAATAAAATCATGCGATATATCCAGTGTCAACCATTAAGAGGAAATTATAAGAGACGAGTTAATTAACAAAAAGTATGTAGTTCACTGCTTGTATTTTTCCGAGAGAGTACAAGACAGTATGGTTATACCACATAAATAATTTCTGCATTTTGAAGCATAAATGCAAGTAAAGTCGGTCTTACCCGTTTTATTAACCGAAATTATAGGTATTTTAATAAAAATAAAAAATAAAAAATTAAATTTGCGTTTTGGTATTGTTGATACTTGTTACCGATAAAACCTGTAAAAAGATTATTATTATATGCGTAGTGTTGCTTATTTGCAACACACTGTTGCTGAGCCTATTCCAGCCAAACATACACAATCCCAGATCACAAATTTTTCCTTTCATCAAATACGACATAATGCATGAGGAATAAGGCAAAGATGTCTTCATGAAGGGTTTATTAATTTATCAAGGTTAACCATATACATGGAGAAAAGCTCAAAAATATCCATATAGCTAGCTCATTCGACGGAATTTAAAGCTTGGGTCTCTTACTACCAGTACTTAGTGACCTTATCTACTCAGTCGCAGGTAACCCCTTATGCTTCTAAAGAGGGTACAATAACAAAAGGCTCAACGCTTTGCAGTTAGTTACCTTCTGACTCTAAAATGCTCGAAATTCCTGTCTTAATGTCCCTGGCAAACTGGAGTTCCCCTTCCTTCGGATTAATTTCTTTAACAAATGGCTTGAGTTTTCGCTTCATTGTGCGGCTGGAAATGGTCTTGCTCCTGACCCTGAACATCACTATCAGTTCTCGAGTAATTTTCTTGCAAGTAAAAAAGATTTCAATAATTAAGCCTTCGGTCACGAACGTTTAGGCCTAAATTTCGACCAAACATTTTTCATGAAATCACTAATTCATCGCCCTCTTTCCAGAAGTCAATACATATTAATTTAGAGAAAGCTGTTTGTAAATAATTAAAACTAGTCTTTGCTTTCAAGCAGCGATTTTTGATATGCAATAAACAAGCATTTTGCTGAAGGTAAATAAACATTAATTTAGCAAACGCTGCTTCTGTCTAGAAGCAGTTTGAACTTATGCTGATAAAAATAACCATTTATATCTCATGTCTATTAAGTTATTGATTTTCAGTTGGATAATGAAATGATATTAAACTTCGAGAGGTATTAAGAAACACGCAACTATACACTGCATTTCATACATTCATACATACAAGTCTAGAGTCTTATTCGTTTAGGAAGTATAAAATACAGACCTTGCTGAAGAAGAGATAGGGAATTCTCGCTATGTTTTGAAAACAGATAACTACAGATGTAAGTTACAACAACCATTTTGTTTTAACTAAACTGAACAGAACATGCACACACTCGGTGCTCACAACAAATCACCACTTGTGGCGAAGTAACTTAAACATAAAATAGTATATACAATCAGAATGAATCAAATTTCAACCACATGGCTGGCTCCTACTTCATTCTAAATAAGAATTATCGGCTGCGCACAGCAAAGTCGAGTCTAAAATATAAAATAATCTAAACGTAAGTGGCTAGCACAAATAATTCAGCTACAGAGCCACTTGGAGCAAACACGCGGCATTAATCTCGCTCGCGACATAAACTCATTCTCGGCGTAAACCCGCTCTACTCGTAACAAAATCTTCTACTCCTAACTTCTAAGTCCAAGTGTCGCTGTAAGCCGCAATTATTGTGCAATTTCGAGCAACGTGTTTCGGCTGTCATCAGTTTGATGCCTAGACTGACGCTTCAGGTGGAGGAATGCATGACTATGGGTCCAGAAGACAGCATTGAGGGTGCAAAGGGAGTGTGATCAATTGTCACATGAGTAGCAAAGACATCTGATATGTCAAGGCGTATCCAATGGACAGGATTTAGCAAAGTCCATCAAAAGGTGGTCTCACTTAATATCATAAATACAAGTCGTTGGTCACGTGATGAGCGACCACAGAATTGAAAATTTCTCCAATAGTCAGAACTAGCCCTAATTCTTCAATTCTGCTACTTAAATACAAAATAAGGTGTTTACAAATATTTCCCGCCAGAAATTAATTATTTGAAAATAAGATCTTTAACGCGCTAGTTGAAGATATTAAATTCTAACTTAACTCGAAGAGCCAGCCTTAGAATTTAATGCTACTAAATACTTTAAGTTTAAAATTTTACAATATATAATGAATTTCCACCCTTGACTAACATAAGTTGAGTGTTGACTCTGATCTTCCAGTGCATCTGGAAGGAAAAATATATTAGCAAAAGTTTTTACATAATACATGCATTTGGCTAGGTAATTAATCAAATACCTTTTACATTGCTCACAAGTATAATTTTCCGCCCTTAGCTCTTCAGCGTATAATTGTACTGAATTTTCAACATAAGTGAAGTATTTTTACCGACAACTTACCACCTGAGCGACAACCTACATGTTAATAAGCTCAGACACACTAGACCTCAACAGACTTCCTATACTCAAACTCATCCTAATGTGCTCATTCAAAAATGCATTAAACTTTGTGTTCAACCGGAAAGCCTAACTAACCATTTAGCATTACTTAAGCTACTTTTAAATTTTTCATTCCGCTAGCTTGTTCTTTTTTCGTTACATTTTAAATTTCGATAAATTTAAACTTTCAAATTCTACGCATATTTACAACTAGTTTTACAAAAATACACTTTACACTTTAGATTCAGAAACATATATATTACAAAACATAGCTGTAAATACAATATATACAAGTTTTCAGTTTTCTTACATCCAAATTGTGAAAAGTTACTACTAAACAATGCCATGTCGCCAAATAGCATAAAGCAATCTCTTGGCTAAACAGCGTATTCTTGCCGCGAAAGAAAAATTTTCATTCTGAAACAACTAAGAAAAACTCACTTCGAGGCCAAAAATTCAGATAAATCATAGCAACTTGGTGTACGTTTAGACATAACAGCACTGAATACCGGAAAATAAAATAAAAAATTACTTGTCTTTTCGAATTGGAGTATTCCATCATTCGTTTCTGCAAAAAATCTTTCCATGATGGATATCCGCTTGTTGCAGCCACATTTTGGCGTCTATATGGCCGTTGCTCCTCAGGTTGGGGGCGGCACTTTCTCTTCATGCTTCGCTCTTTTAGTCTTCTTGACTGTCTGGGGAAAGTATCATCTGGAGCTGGTCGCTTCTTCTCCTCGGGATTCCTCATCAACGTCTCCGTGGGTTATTGTACGTTTCGGGGCTCGCTCCATCTCGTCGACGCTCTGTTGCTTGCCGGAAAACTTCTTGGCTCTTTCGCCGAACGTTGTAGCAAAGAACCTCTACGTAAAGAAGGAAAGGCTCCATAGGCGTAATGTAAACCACTTTGTCTGCAACGCCGCTACAAAGAAAAGGGAACATTCGCCAAGGTATTTGGCGACGGAATCTGTTGGCGAGAATTTCCCCTCTGTGATGTGCCGGTTCTTTGGTACCTAGCCGACATTTTTCCCCTTCGCGACGTGTATAGGAAATCGAGGAACACGGGTTAAGATGAATCGTTCTTTGACTTGTCGCGATAATTTAAACTCGGAAATGATGAAATATTAGGTGAAGTTTCACTTTCACTGGCTGTTGAACTTCCATTGTCCATATCGCTACTTGAAACCAAAGAACCTATTCTTTGTTTAATCTCTTGCTAAACGTAAAGGTCGAACCTGTCCAAACCAACTTCGACATTCAGCTTCGAGCTTTGGCGCTTTTTGGCGACAGATATTTTACGCATGCGCAGTTGTTTCCCTTTTCGTTGGAAGGGAGCCACTTCTGCTTCTGCGAAGTTTTCCTTCTTAACAGTACATATTCTTTGGTTGTAGATTCCTTCCGTCTGACGGCTGATGGTAAATTAGGTGTTCGATGAGGTTTGTTCTAGTCTTTTTCTAGCCGTTAGCTGCTTTGCTTGGCGCCTCACTTCTATCATTTTTCGATTCTGTGGTGTTGGCCTTGTGCCTATTCTGCTGCTTGGCTGGGATCCCATTTGCCTTACTCTTAGTGGCCACTTCTGGTAACTGTGTGCGAGCTGCAGCTGGCTGTTTTTGGCTCGGAGGTTTATTTTCATCGGCATTACTAGTATTCTGTAATACGTCTTTAAAAAGAGTCATATCAGAACGATCATAATATTTTTTAATCTGGTCGACATTAGCTTTAGGCTGTTCACCATTGCCACTTATCAGAATTGCTGTGGTTTCTCGAATACTTTTTGTAATATATGGTCCATCAAATTTTGAAAGAACTTCGCAACTTTTCCCTTGGGAGCACAGGATGACGTGTGCTTCACTTTTAGAACTTTATCCCCATTCCCTGCTTTGAAATCTCCTTCCCTCTGCCTTTTATCATAGTATAATTTCTGCCTACTTCTTGCCATATCATAATATTTAATGGCTTACTCGACTAATTTTTTTATATTTGACACATGAAATTTTGAAGCATGCTTTTGCACGAAAAATAGTCTATCGAAATGGATCATTATTTTCCTTCCTAAAAATAATTCTGCAGTGGTTTTCCCAGTCGTAAGTCATTGTGCGTAATACAAACGCGAGCTGATCGACCGAATCATCACAACGTCTATGATAGTTTTTGACGTAACTTCGAATAATTTTAACTATATTGCGATTAACTCTTTCTGCAGTATTAGATTGTGGTCGATAATATCTTCAAGTGGTGTATGGCAAGCCCTGCACATAAATCTTGGGATATATGGCTAACGAATTGGCGGCTGTTATCTGATACGATTTGGCGGAAGCCCTTTCCAGAGGAACAAATTCTATCTATTAGGTCTACGGCAGGATGATGCTCTGTCCTGTTTACTTTTTAACATGGCCCTTGAGAAGACTATCAGAGCTTCTGGTCTTATGAATAGAAGAATCGTTTACCATAAGACAATACAAATCTTGGTATTCGTCGATGACATTGCTTTAGTGATTAGATCAGAAAGTATGTCGCAGAATCTTTCAACTTATTAGAAGCAGAGGGAAGAAAATTGGGCCTAACCATAAAGGAAGATGAACAGAAATTTTTAGAAATTCTTCAGAAATCAACCAATCCATTGCCACTGACTGTGAACGACTACGCTTTTGAAAATGAGGCACAATTCAAATATCTTGGAACTGTTGTCACTAATACACTCACGTTTGTGAAAATTGCAACACCAAGAAGGAATCGTCATAATTGAATGCAATTTAATACACAGTTGAGTGGTAGTGGTACAAATAAATGATTAAATGTTCAAAGCAAACAAACAAGAACAAGAGATCAGAATCAGTATTTTGTGTGGCCACCACGCGCCGCAATAAGTGCTGCTACACGACGTGGCATGGAGTCAAACAAAGTTTGAATGTCTGACTGAGGAAGAGCATTCCATATCGTTTGTACGCGTACCCAAAGTTCGTCTGCAGACGCAACAGGACGAGGATCACGAGCAAGACGCCGACCAATGACATCCCACACATGTTCAATTGGCGACATATCCGGGGAACACGCAGGCCAAGGAAGAAGCTGTACCTGCTGCGCTGCAAAGAAGGATTTAACAATCCGAGCAGTATGAGGGCGGGCATTGTCCTGTTGAAATACAGCGCCTGGCAAGCTTTGAAGGAAGGGAACAGCTTCGGGCTGTAGAACTTCACGGATATACCGGTTGCTGTTCAGATTGCCCACAATTCGTAGCAATTGAGATCGTCTATGATATGCTATGGCGCCCCAGACCATAACTCCGGGTGTTCGTCCACTGTGGCGTTCGATAATGCACTCCGGAAGGTGGCGTTCACCGGCATAGCGTCTGACACGAATGCGGCCATCATGGTACCACAAATTAAAGCGGGATTCGTCAGAAAACACGACATGCTGCCAATCAGCACGCCAGTCTCTATGCTGATTGGCCCATTGTAGCCGCAGGCGGCGATGGTCGTGCGTTAGGGGGATCCTGTATAAAGGAGTCCGTGCGCGCAGTCCACACTGCAGCAGACGTCTACGAATTGATGAAGCACACAATGAAACACCTGTAGCTATTGACCACAGTGCTGCCAATTGTCTAGAGGAAGCTGTACGGTCCGTCCGCGCCATGCGGACCAGGTGTCTATCATCGCGAGCTGACGTCACATTTCGGGGTCCACTCCCGGATTTCCGAGTTGTCCGACACTCGTCCGTCCACTGCTTCCAAACGCGCATCACTGTGCTGCTGTTACGCTGCACACGAGAGGCTACTGCACGATACGACAATCCAGCTTCACGAAGGCCGATGATTCTCCCTCGTTCAAACTCTGTAAGTTGTTCAAATCTCGCTCTCTTTCGTCGACGAGGCATAAGTACAGATTGAGTTAACGTTTACCACTAGCAGATAACCACCGATAACCATACACGCCTCGCTACAGCCGTCTATTTATTCGGATCCATCAGCCGTTCAGAGGGCGCTGCTCAGCATACGCATGCGCTACGGATTTGCAATTCTAATCATTTGCATATCATGCGCTACTTTGCATTTCCTGAAAATTTCAGCTCACTCGCGTAAGTCCTTCATGGTGTTGCAATTTTCACAAACTTGAGTGTAATAACGATTTATCTATGGAAATTAATAACAGGCTTCTCATTGCAAATAGATGCTACCATGGTCTTAAAAATCAGTTCAAATCTCGATTTATCTGCCGTAATACTAAACTTAATATATATATAAATCCCGGTTGTGCCCATCATAATATATGACTGAGAATGCTGTGCAATGACTAAAATACTAATTGAAAATAAACTACTGATCTTTGAACGTAAAATATTAAGAAAAATATTTGGCGCTGTTTGTGAAAATGGTGTTTGGAGATCAAAGTATAATCATGAAAGCTACCAGAAATTTAGATAGCCTTATATTATCAAGGTCATAAAAAGCCACAGGATCGGATGGTTGGGTTATTTATACAGAACTGAAGACACAAACTCAGTAAAACAACTCACATTTACCAAACCTATGAGAGCTAGAAAGCAAGGAAGACCACCAGTTAGGTGGCTTGGTGCTGTTGAGGATGACATTAATACCATACATAGGGGAGACTAGGGGAGTATTGCCATGAATAGGTCCAGATGGCGTAGATTGATTAAGACGGCCTTGGCCAGCAGTAGGCTGCAGTGCCTCAGAAGAAGAAGAATTCTACGCATTTGCTAAAATGATCAACAATTACAAGAAAATAACGGGTTTTATTCTTTTCACTATGAGGATATAGACCCAAAAATCGATTCCTAATAATTCATTTGAAAAAGTAGCTTTAATACTATTCAGGTATCCGGCCGGCCGGTAATTAACATCGTTAACTAATTGACAGATATGGCAGGACCTGACATACGCATTAACAATTTCCTACAATTTTGGAAAGAATACCTTCTCTCGTACATGTTGGATTATTTTTCTAATACCGAGATGGCCAGAAATCGGTGAATCGTGTAATTCTTGTAAGACACTAAGTCTGAAACTCGCTAGGTTGACTGGTCGTAATTCACTGTTTTCATTTGTAACGTTCGAAAAAAATAACATTATAGATAATTTCATTTTGAGCGGCTCTATTTCTAATGGTTGTTAAATCTGGATGTTTAAAGTTATCTGGATTCTGCAGATACGCATGTATATTTTTAAAACTTTAAATTCATATTTTTGAAATTATTTTTAATAATAGTGTCTCTAGAGTCTAAAATTTTTTATGTCAACATCGTGCATTTAACTTGATTACCTTCTTCACCTAATGTAATGCTAGAAAAAGCATCCGCGACCACATTATCTTTACCCGGTAAATGTCTAAATACTGAATTATATTCTTGCGGTTTGAGTGCCCATCTTATGAATCGTGGCGACAGATTTCTTCCTGAGTAAAGGATGGCAGCATGGTCAGTGTATATCTTTTGTGGACAATTTTCCGAAATATACTAGGAATTTTTGTACTGCTAGTAATACAGCTAGTGTTTCATGCTCAGTTAACAGTATAATTTATCTGCGGAGAGTTTAGTGTCCTAAACACCTATCACGTACGGTATTTGTTGCTGGAACACGACGTCGAAAGAAACATTTCTCGGAACTGCGGTTCCGCAAAACCGATTACCATCTTTACTTGGTAAACAGACTTGAAATCCAAACAGAAATCAGTTACCGCTTGTAATTACTTTAATACTGTTGGCTCAATACATCGGCAAAATGACATGTGTTTATTACATTAATTGTTACTTTTAAATTGTATATTTTTTTTACTCCGATTCTTGAAATGATCTGTTGTATATATTTTTGTAAATACTTTCACATCGTACATTCAGTGGTTTGTCAGTATTTCTGATTTTATTATTGTAAACAATATTTTTGTATCCATATATTTAATTAATAACTTTTATGTACACAATATAATGTCATTTACTGATATATGTTTTGTGATGAGTAAAAAATATTTATTCTATCCCCAAAATGTTAAATATTTCGTAAAGGCTACTTGCTCAGTTTCTTTGTTTAAATTTTTATTTGTTTAAATTTAAGTAAATTACAAATGCAAAGGTTGTGTGTAATGGGTGAATTTCAATGACTAGCCTATTTCACAAATTCACAAAATGCACTTTAATTATTTTTCAACTGTGTGTTCCATATTCATAATAATGTGCAAAGAATTGATGCCAATTACGTAATCGTTATATGAATAGTAACTTCAAATAAACGTTTGGCAATGTTCATTTTTGTATTCATACATATATATATATACACACGCATATTTAATAAGTCATGTATTTACATACACATAGAGAGAGAGATGCGATGGTTTAGAAGTTGTTGATGTGTGTTTATTAGTATAAATATAAAGAATAAGACTTAAATTAATGAATGTATATACAAATGTTTTTCATCATTCATAATAATAAATTCATAAATTTCCAATGTTTCAAAATGTAGCATTTATTATAAAAATATAGAATTTCATTGATAACATGAATATAATAGCACAGAAATTAAATGCGTATCCTCATTATTACATAATCTATGTTTTAATAAATATACATAATCGCTGATTATGCAATTTTAATTTAAAAGTAATTAGCAGAAAAGTAAAGTCGTGCATATACAAACATATTTTAAAAAATTATTCATCTTAAACTTGATAAAAAAATTCTATTATATAACAATGACATACTTTTCCCACGATCAGCACGAAATGCGACAAATTTGGTGAACTTTTGGCGACGAATAATTTGTAAACAAATCATCAGAAATAGCTTGTCATCACCAAGCACGTCATAAAATTTTTTCTACTCTGAAATTTCCACGATTATTAATTTAATGAATATATAAACATTTAAAAATGACTTATACTTAACTGAAACATTTAAGAATGGCTTATACTTAACTTAAACATTTAAAAATGACAGTTATACTACAACAACACAGCAATATATATATACGGCTTTTCCTATATTTTTCCAATTAAATCGACTTCTATTTCCACCGTCCATGATTTCACAGCGAGAGTCATCGCCATATTGAAAATTACCCGTGAGGCTTCAGAAGCAGAACTTTCGTCTGATTGGTTGATCTCTGCGTGCAACACGCATATTCACAAAGCCTACAGACCCTTTTCCTACGGTCTGCTCTCATTGGACGAAACATCTGCTTGGCGGTCATATTTGGAATAGTGAGTTATCGCCTTGCAGTCTTCGTAATTAACGCCAAACATACCTTGTGGGCTTTCCAGTAAAGCGAGGAGAAACAGCGGTTATTTCATTCGATAATTTTTTTATTTTATGAATGAAAGCTAAGGGGAATTGTGTGCAATATATTTTAAATAACCTACTGATCTTATTAATAGTTTATTTGTATTTGGTTAAAGAATGAATTTAAACTGTTAAAAGTACGATAATTGTTTTGCAAGAAAAAGTATTTACATGGAAATGGGATATGTGCTTTTTTAGTCATTTCTGTTAGAGAGAGTCTGTTATGTAAATTTACATAGCACATTTATTATACAAATAAAAGAATATTAAAAAAATAAACCAAATGAAAACTTTCTATAAACATTTAAGGGCGTCGGATACCTATTCTTTTTACTTAAATTAGGAGTAAGTATAACTAAAATTATATTTTATTCCATTATGCGCTATTTCTATTGTAACGCTTTTCGGGACCTTGGATCGTAATCTTGCAACTAGTATCTACTACAAAGAGTACAAACCAATAAATAAAAATAAAAAAAAATCACCCTTAACAAAAATAGAGAAAATAAAAGAGTTAAATTTTTAACTCTGTACACGAAGGCGAAACAACCAATAATGACAAAGCCATAAGGTGAGGATAAAAACAAAAATAAGTCCGTGGAGTGAGAGTTTGCAAAAGATATGAACGGGATTAGAAACCACGATCTAGAAGTCCAAGAACATTTTTTTTTCGTGTTTTATACCGTTGAGCTGCGGTTCCTTCTCCATCTTTCACACGCTTTTCGGTACACCACGCTGATATACAAATAGCAAAGGCGATGAAACAAAAGTCGCCAAGCGCAAGATTCTGTAACCCTACTTTTTCTGTTTCAACCAATCAGAGCAAACAATAGCAGAAACGGTCTGTAGGCTTTGTGAATATGCGTGCAACACGGCTCCAGACGAAACATTTTCGTGAAAGTTTCAAAATGTTTCGCACAGCCTGGACATGTTTCGCCTAGCTAGACGAAACATTTCTCGGAAACCTCCCGTTTAAACCAGTGCTACTAGAATCTCGTTTCTCGGAAATGTCCCGCCTAGCCGCATGCGTCGCTAGAAAATATAGACCTGTAACGTAAGAGCATTCGAGATGGATGAATAATCAGACAGGCGGTCTTTTAAATATTTATTTTAAAACTTAATAAAGATTTCTTGAGTAATAAAAGTAAAACATTATTTCGATACAGCCATACATACAAAAAGTAGCGCTTGAAGTGGCTCTGAACAGTCGCGTGGCGCGCTTTTCTTACATCATCATCTAAAAAAAAGTCTCTCAGCAAAAACTCTCTTCCTTTTACGTTGAATTCGAAAGGAAACCGCCCGGGGTGGGTCCTTACGAATTTCTTCTGTTGAAATTACCTTCCGGTCATTTAGAGGACATTGGGTGGTAGTTAGCACGGAACCCACAAAAGGTGTGCCCTTAATACACTTTCGCAGCTAATTTACCTGAAGATTAGTTCTCTTAAAAACAGGAAGGCCTCTAATGTAAAACGGACGATCCCTCACCTGAGGATCGCTACAGCCCCTTTAGTAAAATAGGATACTGGTTGCCCGCTTGAGACAACACGACTCCTACGGCAAAATCCGACGAATCTGCAGATATTTCAAACTGACCCAAAGGACTGTAAATAATGTTGCCTTTAGTTGTTCAAACGCCGTATTGGCTTCCGCCGAAAAACATAATTTTGCTTTTTTCTTTTAAGAGAGATTCAGCTGGATGTGCGAAATTTTTGATAAAGGACCTATAATATGAGCACACTCCCAAAAATGAGGCAAGGTTTTTCGAAGTGTTGGGGGAGAGGGTAATTTTTAATTGCGATGATTTTTGAATCTTCAGTTTCGATACCTTTAGCGGCAATTTTATAACCTAAATATCTGAGTCCTCTTGCCGCGAATTTAGATTTTCTGGTGTTCACTTTCAAACCAGCATCTGATAAAAGTGTAAACACTTCAATCAAATCTTTAATATGCTCCTATATCGAATCACTGATAACTATAATGTCATCTAAATAAATAAATGCAGATTTTACGAGGACTGGTCGAAGAATAATATCCATAGCTCTTTGCAAGGTAGCGGGGACACAGCATAAACCGAATGGTATGCGTAAAAATGCGTATACGCCGGATTTAGTGATAAACACAGTTTTCTGAATATCCTATGGCTTCATACTAATCTGAAAATAACGACAGGTAAGATTTAACATTGACATACATTTAGTTGACTTAATTTATCAACTTAGTGGATCGGTAGTGGGTATACGGAATTCTTTGTAATATTATTAAGCTTTCGATAATTCATGGTGAAACGCCAAGTTTTAAATTCAGTAGGGAGAAGATCATTCTTTTCACATCATAACACGACTGGACTTGCAAGCGGGCTACTAGAAGGCACAAACATTTTATTTTTCAACATTTCCGCTATGTGCCTTTCCATTATTTCTTCTTTTACTTTATCATATCGGTATGGCTTAGCCCTACAGGGTAAATGTGTTCCAATGTCCATTGTGTGGTTTACCACTTGCGTGAGCTCTCGTTGTTTGCTAAATAAATCAGCAAACTTACTTACCAGTTTTTCTATTTTACCATTTTCATTGGGTTTAGGACTTTTCAGCTCTAGTACTGTAGGGTTGGATTCAATATGCTTTTTCTCTGCGATGTCTAAACTAATAGTTGTATCATGAGAGTTAATTCAGGTCCTGTGGACTTCAGAAAATCCATGCGTAAAATGACATTAGCTTGCAAATTTTTCACTAAGAAAAAATAACTTCTTGCTGCTCACCTTTTACCTGCACGTGGAGTGGCAACTTTCGTATGCAAAAGCAGCGTATCCGTTAAGCTGCAGTCACTTTTGTACTTTCGGTATTGAATATACGATGGCGTTTAAAATGTTGTCGAAAACATCCCCCCCCCCTCAGAACTGCTCTGTGCTCTCGTATCAATTAAGGCGATTGCCGGCACATTGTTCAATAGAATTTGTATCTCAAGTAACTTTAAATTTTTACCACTACCATATTCAAATGTATTTGGGAGGATTTATTTCCTTCTCGGGGCAGCTAACCTCCTTTCTTTAGAGCGCACCTCAGAAGTTTAACTGCTTCGGTTTTATTCCTTTGTGCCGCTGTTTTCTGCTCTCTTGGTGGTCGCTTCTCTTCTGCAAAAAGTGTTTCTGGCGATCAATAAATAGGAGAATTAACGTTGCTATAGTCACATTTTGGACGTCGCCAACTGGGTACAGTAGAAAGTAATTGTTCATTTGGTCCACAAATGCTGTTGTCGACCCTTTGCCATCAAATAGGCACTGGGGTATCATCGAAGCTCTCATGGTGTCGACAATATACCCAAATCCGTCCACAGGATTGGTTGAGCTAGAGGTGCGGTTGAAGTGGAAGGGCCCAGTTTAAATTTTAAATGTAGCTTTTACCCACAGTCCTAAGCTGGTTCAGGCGCCACTTGTAGAGTCTTATTCGTTTAGGGCCATAAAATGTAGACCCTGCTGAATAGGAGATAGCGAATTTTTGCTATGTCTTGAAAAAAATAACTACTGACGAAGGTTGCAACAACCTTTTTATTTTAACGAAACTTGACAAAACATGCACACACTCGGTTCTCACAACTAACCACCACTTGTCGCGAAGAAACTTAAACACAAAATAGTATATACAACCAGAATGAATGAAATTTCAACTACACGGCTGACTCCTACTTCAATCTAAAACAAAATTACCGGTTGCACACAGAAAGCTGAGTCTAAAATATCGAATAATCTAAAAGTAAGTGGCTAGGACAAATATTCAGCTACGGAGCTATTTGCAAATACGCGGCATAAATCTCGCTCGCGGCATAAACTCGTTCGCGGCATAAAACCGCTCTCCTCGTCTACCTCTCTTCTCTTACCGTCTGCTCTTCAATTCTGCTACTTAAATACTATTTCCGAACTCAATGAGATTTTGCATATATGTCATTTAAATTTGTATTCTTTTCTAAAGATCGCTGAATCTGGATTCCGCGGTTTTCCGTCTGTCTACAGGACATGATTGCCTTGCTGCTCAGCTGTACCGCATAGGTATTTCAAGCGATCCTATTTGCTCACTTTGCAATATGGACAGAGACCACCTGTTTCGATGTGGGGCTCTTCGTAGTCTTACAGAAGAGTCGAGACACTGGGAGGCAAGAGCGCTTCTTAGGCAATGACTTCGGTCTTTTTGTTCTTTGTTCTATTGTTTGTGATCTTTTGTTTGTAAGATTTTTAGCTCTATATAACTTTTTGCCTAGCCATTGAAAATAAAAAAAATTGCATTGTGGCAGGAATTTGAAATCACAAGAGAAAGAAAAGTTTCTTAAAATAAAAATAATTGATGAGTAAAAATAAGATCTTAACACAACTATACACTGCATTGTATACTGCATTTTCATGTTTTCAGCATTCGCGGCTTCGTTTTAGTAAGTTAGAGGCATATAGCATCTATTCGAACTTTTCGTCTTAAAATATAAATATATCCTTCTTAAAAACATTTTATTATTAATGATCCATCGCATACTTTGTCATTAACTGTCGCGGCATCGCTCAAATGGTATAATAGAAGCCGCTTGATGTCATCACGTTTGTCCATGACTATTTTGATAACATTAAGCCATAAGAAAAGTATTTTATGAAATTTTAATGGCATCTAACTAATTTCATATATATAACTAGAAACATATAAATACTTACTTTTAAAGTATTTTAGTTAAGAAAAAGTCATTAACAATTGATTATCTAGAGTTTCTTACGCGAAAGTTCCTTCCTTCTTTAACTGTTCCTAATACTTCTGTAAATTATCTGACCGATGTAGTGCTCCTGTTACCTACCTCTAATCTTAATACCATAGTACAACCCTCCGACTCAGAATTTGTAAGATTCACAGATTTTTTTTCATGTCTTCTTTCAGAAAAGTTTATCACATATGTGTTCAGAAAGCGACATCAAGATATCATCTTCTGTTATTGAATCTTCAGATTAAAGGTTTTCATTAGGATCCATATGAGCGTTAAATTTCTCACAAATCATAGTAGTTGCAGATGTTTTTAGTTCTAAATATCTGAAAACGCATCCTGCACCACGCAGTTGTGTCGAGAGTAAGGTCGAGGCTGCTGCGATATTTGTAGTGATAACACTTTTCCATCACAATTCAGTTGTTCTATTTCATCGCGACAAGTGTGTACTGTGCAAGAACAATATAATATTACATTTTACAGGTCTACTCAATTAAGGTTAGTACTTATTTCATAATTATTATGAAAGATGTTATTTTGTTTATATTTTTTAGTCGTGGATAAATGGCTGAATTTGAGAACAAAGGTAATGACGCAAATGGCAGTGCTACAAAGTCTCTTCAAGCAGGATCTAAGTAATCAGAAAGAGACATTTAAGATGCGAAAAAGAAAATGTGATGAGATGTTTGTTCAGTTAGGCATTACTTTCAACAACTGGTTCATTACCATCAAGCAGTAAAACTATCGTTTAATTTTCAATAATGTTTTGGCTATAAGTGTGAAATCATCAAAATTGAAAAGGCATCTGGAATCGAAGCATCCTTCTTATATCATTATACCAAAAGAATATTTCGAACGACTGTTAAAATATTCATATAAAGAAAAACTATACTTTGAAAAATTAATGATTGTTAGTGAAAATACTTATTTCCGTCATATGAAATTTCGTATCTCAGTGGTAAAAATAAAAAGGCCGTATACCAGTTGAGGTCTTGTATTACCTGCTGGTATTAAAATGGTAGAAACGTTTCATGGAAGTTTAAATATGGCGATGAAGTTCGGCAATTTAATTTGTCACAAGACACTGCCACCAATAGAATTTCTGAAGTTAACAATGACTAATTCCTGCAATTTATTACTAGATTTAAGGACAGCGCACAATTTACAATTCAGTGGAAGAAAAAATATTTCAAAAATAGCTCATTTATTAGTATCTTTTTAAAGCAAAGCAAGCATAAAGCGGAGAGAATTATTTCAAGAGTTAGAGATAAGCACTAATCATGAATTGCTAAATTCTTTTCAGACTATTAAAGTAGTAGTAATTTGGTTTATTACAAGATTATACTGGTGACGCAGGTTCACTGAAACTTTAAGGAGTGGTTTCGCATTTTAATGAACGTTTCCGCTGGATATCAATAAAATTAATCTTTCCTAAATTCTAAGTTAAAGCGTTTATTTTTTTAATGTTACAAAATGTGGTTTAATATTTTTAGAGCAAGACGCATATTCAAAATGCATAGCTTTCGCTGGATTTTAACTGTGGACTTCCCGACTACTAGCCGGACATGCTTTCCAGTTGCTCCATGGGAGAAAATGCCTTACAGAGGTAGGATTCAAATTATTCGAATGACAAAAAAAGGCGTGAAGATACGAGTTTTCGAGTTTCGGATCATTTTAAAGGTTTGTGGGATTCCAAGATTCGAATATTTCATTCTTATTACTCTCTGGTACAGATTCTTGTCACCCATATTAAAAATTATATCAAAGATGAAATCACATTAAAAATTGCTTTTTTTAAAACTCTGCTATCTTATTTGCTAAAGATGCAGTAAATTGTAACATAACAAATTTTGTCCGAATTCTGCCATCATAGATTCATTTCCCTCAGTTTTCTTACATTTATTTTGTGTTTCTCAGAGGTATTAACTGAATTACAGGGACATTATTTTGATTCATAGCCTCATACCATAGTAAATGACAACTTATTTTTCGTTTCAATGATCTACTTACTTCAGAATGATATTATTGATATAATCTTTTAAAACTTACAAGTGCTGATCTCATTTTTTATGCGAAATGGATAATAATATCGTTGAAACGATAGAAATGCGCGAACGTTTTAATGTTTTACATTATCTCGATGATGTTCACTTGGTACGATGTCTCGGACCATTTCTTATTTGTTTTATTCAATGATAAATACTAATAATGCTAACTTCGAATCATTACTCCTTTTCATCTTCAATGGATTTTTTTTTAATCTGTGAAAGACATGGAATCGGGTCTAAATTTAGAAATTTTTATTTGGTTTAATATTAACTGAATGTAAAAGCAAAAGCTTCTCTTTTACAGTAGGCTAGGAAGGTGTCTGATAGTTGCCAAAATTTAAACTGATTAGCAATTTTACTTAGAATGTTAAGAACGTAAAAGGAATACAACCTCGAAATCTTGCTGAAATGCTGCGTTTTATCTTTACGAAATGTTTCCTAGCAGCAGAAGTGTCAAAGTCGCTGTACGCTGGTAGCTTAAGCTGGGTTCGAATCTTGCGAACGCACTGCCTGCATGATTGGTCTTCGAGAGTTTTCCATATGTAACATAGATACGAGCCAGTTTCCCTTAAAGTCTTCGCGAAAGCAGATAGCCCTCGGCTCGCTTTGCCTTAATCAAATAACCTAACCTAACCTGTCTTTATAAATTATACGCATTGACAGAAATTATTTCTCAGTTCGGTACTTAACGTCTCAAAGCAACCATTTGGCGTAGTTATGTAATTTGTTAAGAATTAAAGGTGACTTAGTGAATTTTCGGATTGCAGCATACAACGGGTATACAAAGAACTGTTATGCACATTTGCTAGAGTTTGGCGACTTCGTCTAAGGTGCTTGCGATAATATGTAAGTACCCTTAATGCAGTATGTAAAAAACGATATAAAGTTTTATTACCAAAGAACTAAGATTGAAACATTAGCAACTTGTTATTAAATGGCATTCGCTATCTTAGTGCATTTAGCTAAATGAGTAGAGGAAAATTTCTTAAAACATGATGCTACATATTTTACGATTTCTTATTTAGTGTTGTAATCTGCAATTAATCATATTAAAAAAAGATTAAATTAGCTACTCATATAGGAAATTCTCCCAACTTCAATTTTCAACACGTAAACTCAATGTTTACATGATATAAATTCAAGATATGAAATAGAGAAAGATTTAAGTTAATGGTTATCAGTAATTAAGGAAAAATCACAAAAGTGACGATTACTCAAAAAGTTACGAGTAAAATTTAAAGAAACTGAACCAAAATATACAAGACAATTATGGTGAACCAGAAAGAAATTACCAGACAATTATGGTGTTATAGAAATTAGTATATGTATAAAATAATCAAATCCGATGTGTTAGTTTGGTATAGAAAAATTACCTATGGAATTTGATTTCCCCTAGAAACAATACAGCACAAGCAGCGATATGTGATGCTGTCAATTATACAGTCTATCAGTTCCGTAGAAAGTATGTAAAAAACATTGTTGCCATTGTTCTTGCCATTGTAGTTTATACTTCTTGTTCTGCCATTGTTGTTGCCATTATTCTTGCAAAGCAGTTGGTAAGCCTGGGAACTGTCTGAAGGGGAGGATTCAGAGCAGCTATACGTCTTCCTAAAGTATCTCTAACAGGCTTAATAGGATTCAGTCCAGTGATTGAGCTGGCCGCTCCATGCGCTGAATTGCTTGCTGTTGAAGATAATCAGCCATGCTGCGAAATCTATGCAGTCTAGCGTTGTCGTTCTGTAGCAGGAAATCATCACCTATTGCCTCAGCATACTGGCCCACATATGCATCAAGATATCGTCTATAGTCCTGAGCATTCAAGGTTCCACGTGGAAAGACATGGAGGTCTGTGCGTCGACCCAAAGAGCTACCACCGCAAACACAGATACTGCCTTCTCCGTATGTATCTCTTTCACGAATGTTTGATGGTTGATAAAGGGTTCCGTGTCCTGTCCAAATCAAATGACGCCTACTATCGTTTTAGAGGCTAAATCTGGGCTCATCCATAAAGAGAACAACCCTCCACTGATCAGCCGTCCAGTGAATATATTGACTTGCCCACTTGAAACGTTCCCTTCTATGACGTGACGTAAGCGGGATGCAAATGGCTGGTGGCCTCGCGTACAGACTTCATTCGTTAAGCCTTCTACGCGCAGTTGACGTTGACACCAATCGTCTGGTGGCTGCGGGAAGGAAGTATCTGAGTTGAGCGGAGAAGCGGTTTTATTCCTACTTGCGCATAACAGCAAATATCGGTCATTGGCTCTCGTCATAGTGGTTGGCTGTCCCTGGCTGAATATCTTGGATGCCGAGTCTATCGTTAGAAATTGTTGCCAAAATCTATGAATCACAGAAGGACTCACATTTAGCCATCTGGCTACTTCTGTCTGACTTTGTGCTGCCTTTAGTCTTCTTCATCGCAGTTGTTTGGGCAAATGATGGCTGAAAGTCACGAACTGGATATGCCAAATTTCTTATCTAAGTATTACAGCGAAATTTACAGACTTTCTCTCAAACATGCAATTTTATGCTCTTCGCAGATGACTCATTCCGATTGCAACATCACTCATTTGCATATTGCAGTTTTACTCAACAACTCTTATTTAACAACATATTCAATTTTATACTGATTGGCGTATTTTTGGACGAGCTATAGCTATTTTTGTGGTTTTTCTTTAATTCTTGAGAACCAGTGTGTAGGTATTCCCTTGTTTTGCATAAAAAATTCTTTTAAGTTTGACACCTTTCCTGAACTCTCCAACTTCCTCTCACATTTCCTCGTCAGGATGTAAATTTAATGTTAAGTGAAGTGAGTATTTAAACGGGTGAATCTCTGAGTTTATTCAGAGCGTGTTTTCGCTAGCCAGCTCACGTTTCGTTGCTGTCTGGCTGTCATGCTGTTACGCCCTTTGACCATTCGAATAATCGTCACTCCTGTTAGGTTTTTGAGTCAATCTAATTTAGCCATATTTTTAGCGTGCTAATCCAGCACTATTCTAATTTGACTTTGAATTGATTTATATTCTACATTTAAGTTTCCCCGGAAGTTGACGGTGTTATTGTAAAGCATAAAGTTCGTGCCTTTCTCTTATTAGTTGGAATTAATAAAGGGTTAGTTTCCTCCTTCTTTTGTGTTGGTATTTCATTCACATCCGTGCGAGAATTCGCCAGGTTCTCTGTAGGATCTAGCTTCGTTTATGTGGAATAGAACAGTCTTTCAAATAATAAATTCGAAATTTTAGGTACTAAAAATTTGAAAACATGCCTAATATTAATTAAGAATTTAAATTATAAGCAATAAGGTAAATTTAATTTAATATATCTCATATAAAAACAAAATAATACAAGCCTATGAAAACATTATTTGTGAAATTCTGAAATTTAATGAAGTAAAATTGAAGATTCTAGTTCTAAATGCGTTCAGAAAAAGTCACTTTTCTTTAACCTTTGATAGGTGAAACGGGATCAGGATATAATTCCTTTTCAATCTTTAAGTTTTTAAGTGATATGGCTTCTGTATCCCTTTTTAAGAGCTCTACAGAATCACTATTTAGTCGAGGAACTCTTGACTGACCATCCTCGCCGGTATTCGAGCCAAAGACAAATACGCACTCTACTGGTCACTTTCTAAGAGTAAAATAGTGCCTTATGTAATGTTTGTTGAAGTAAATATCTGAAACAGTTGATTCAAAGCTGTCGCCAAAGATGCTCTTGCATGTATTGCTTGTTATTCGATTATTTCGTTTAACATCTGTGTAACATGGTAACGGCTATTATTGGACTGTTTTGCTTTTTGTAAGAATAGATGATGTCAATATTGTTTATCTTCCGAAATCTCCGTTACATAAGTAAGAAGTGTAGCGTTCACAGTTAGCTTATAATCACACAGCATAGCATTCCTGGTTGGATAACGATGCTCTGCAAATTGCTTCCATCAGCCATCCCATCAAGCATTGATAGGGGATTGATTTTTCGTCGAATTCCATTAGAAATTCGCTCCCAGTCTATGTCTCCCGAGGTTCAGCTACTCTAAGAAAATACTTACTTTTGTCTGAGTAAATTAGTTTTGGCCTACTTGTCCTGTTTATGAAAAGCCGAAGGGATTCGTTGGTGAAGATTCAGTTCGTAACTATGTTACCATTTCCAAATGCACCTCGGTACGTGTTGCAGATTTAGATTATAGTCCACGATATATAGCGTCCTTTAACGCATAATGAAGCAATCATATTAACTCTTACTGTCTGAAATATAATAGCATCTTTAACTTTTCTTTGAGCAGTATTATGGGAACCGATTCTGTTTTTTGTGCACTGAAACTTTTACACCAATTACACTGCTATAATGGTTTTCTTGCCCTTCAGAATCCAGTAGTTCTTACGTAAGCTGGTAATCAGTAAAGAAATGATAGTATTTAATAATTCCTTGTGCTTCCGAGAAATCAACATATATACAACTGGATGGTCTAACGGAAATATTCTGAGAATAGAAGGATCTAATGGAAATTTTCTGACTATAAGGATCTGATAAGGATAGACAAACAGGGTAGTCTAATGGATATTTGAAGCTATAGTAATATAGCATGCATGCATGTTTTGTTCAGATCCCATAGTTATTAGTAAGAAGTCTTAGCCTACGGCTGTTCTCTTATAAGGTACCAGAAGTGGGCGCAGCCCGACTCACCTAACCAAACAAGTTGATCTCATGGTCATAAGAGGCCACGCCCAATTCTCTTATAAGGTATTTTCTCCCTCCTTTCCACATGCCTTCGTGGTGTAACTGTAGCAAACTCGGCACGTATTCGAAAGATCCAGGTTTGAGTTTCGGGAGGGCATTGCTCATTTTTCATTGCTCCTGCTTCAAAATAACCTGATGACTCTACAATCTTCATATTTTTAATAAATACTTCCTTTTGTATCAATATAGTTAATGTTGTTTCAGTCTATTTTTAGCTCAGAATACGCTATATTTGATGTCTGGACTACCTCTCTTTCGTAAACCAATAATAAATATTAAAATTCAAGCCATCAATCATTTGACGTTCTGGTATGACGAAATATACAGTGAGTTCTAAAAAAAGGGGGGAATTCCATATCTCGCGTTCTTTTCGGCAGATTGACAAAATTCAGTTTGCGTTTTTCATGCATCGAAAGCACGCTTGAGGATATATATTAGAACTAAAAGATTTATATATAGCTTTACTCTAACATACGTATTTTGACAAAAAATTAGACTTCATCTGAAATTATATGCCCTTTTCTTTCATATTTCGATTCTGTGCTTCAAAGTACGTCAAAGTGACAAGTTTTTCAAAAACTCTCACCAGCAGACTTTTTAAAATTAGCACTTGAAGCTTTAGGTCCGCAAAGTGAATTGAATTCTGTTATCTTATTTTGGACGATTACACCCCAACTATTTTGCAGTTAATCTTGCATGATAATAAATATATTTCCTTGGACAGTGATCTAGTGGAAATGATAAACTAATGCAAACATTATTAATCAATGTATAGCTGAGAATCAGTGTGCTAATGCCGAATGCCTATGATGCGGTGCACGCAACTGAACGCTTATCAGGTGATTATCCTGAAAGCAAACTAGCTGGCGCTATTACCCAAAACATGTAATAAGCATTAATTCATGCTGAGCACTATAAAAACCAAAGTGAGTTAAATAATTTTCATATCGAACAGATGCCAAAGAACTGTAATCCCTCGATTTGTGTTAAAAACAAGACCCTTGATCAATGCACGATGAAAAATTTATTATAAATGCAGCATTCAGTACTATAAATCGTAGTGTATTTATATCGATTTATAATATCGAACATATCAAAATAGTGTATAAATCTTCCGAATTACAAACTATTTTGAGCAATGCTAATGCTGACGCAAAATAAACGGAGACTGCCGGTCGTTAAAATAGAGTGAAGCACTCGAAATTCATAAAATATGATCCTGAGCGCTTGGAGTACGCAACAATATGGAAAATGTAACGCCCTAAAATGCTGTAATTAATCAATAAATTTATCTGTAAGAACGACAAATCTACCCAGTAAAACTAGTGTAGGATGGTGTCTGTTATGGCAGATGATGAGAAGAATGCAATGCAATGCGTACTAATGAATAAAATAAATAGGATTATAATGATACGTAAAAAATATAGGAAATTGGATGACAATTAAACGTAAAATACACTAAAATATATAAGGTACTGTATATAAGGTACTATATATAAATATATAAGGTGATTTGAACCTGTGTTATGAATTATCCTTTTCGTTATCCCTTACCAGGTTGCAAATTCGGAACGGAATATTCGGAAAATTCGGAATTTAACGGAAGGGTATGAATATTTTAAAGATAAGGATTTTGACCGCTACTTTCACGGTATAATTTAGATCACCCAGTTCGGCGTTTGTATTCCGGCAGTAACCATTGTGCCAGCCGACGTTAAATTCCGCTTTGAGCCAGCTTAGTTAAGCCCAAATTGTGTAGTCTCCGGCTACGATACTTTTACATTGTACATTCAACTAATGTTGTTTTGAATACCCTGAAGTGGAGGAATTTAGTTGTATGCACAAGTGGTGTTTAATTCAGGTTACAGAAAGGTTATTTAAAACTTTCATAGGACGTCGCTGAATTCATATTAGACGGAGCGATGACTCGCTTATCAGTCTACTAGGGTCTGAAGGACATTTTAGTTAACACAGTAAACCGCCCTTAACATGAACTCCTTTAAAGCAAACACTTGATTAACATGAACAAAGTTTCGGTCACGGCAGCGATGTGTATGATCTTATATGAAGTTTTAGCGGTTAACGAGAATTTCTGTTACCACGAATTACTAACCATTTTTTAGTTCGTTGCTTCGTTAACACAAAACTTTGAAAGTTTTTAATACTTTTTCTCTTGTTGTTTCTCTGCTAGGACTGTGTTCAGAAATTTTCCGTTCCGTTTAATTGAAAACCTTACAGAATGCACTGTATTCTTCAAAACATAACCAGTAAGAGTAACACTGCTCGACAACGATCATTGCATCAATGATGGCTATTGAGGATTTTTTAATGCAGATTACGATGCTGCCGCGTCTGCTCCATAGGAATCTGATGTACAAGCAATTGTGTCTGACGTGTAAAAAATGTCATCAGAAGAAAATGAGGAGAACAATACATTTCCTCCTCCCCGCCAAGAAATGTTACATGCCTTGGACATTGTGGAACGTTTTGCTGCAATATCCAAATTGATCGTTAATTTTACGGAAGCCATGAATATCGTTGGTGATCTGTGAGTACATTTTTTCACGTTACTGTACAGTAATTTTTAATTAATAATACTGTATTGTAACTTGAAAAGAATTATTACAGTGCAGTAATATTTTTTTCAAGTTACAGTACAGTAATGTTTTCTATTATGACATCCATAATTTATTGTAATAGTTATGTATGTATATACTGTAAATAGTTAATGTGTGGAAAAAATTATTCCAAAAATATCATTTGAATCATACGAATTTTTTTAACATGTGTAGCGACATTATAGGATATTTCGAAGCAGGAATCATGAAAAATTAGCAATGCTCTGGCCAGTACTTGAACCACGGACCTCTCGAATACGCGCCACGCGTGCTGACTACTACACCACGAAGGCATGCCATGAAGGCGAGAGAAATACCTTATACCTGAACTCTCGATTTTTCGGTCCCTTGGGATTCATGTTAACGACGGTTTACTGTATTACACAATTATGATCATATAAATAGAATATGCACATAGCAACGCAAAACACATACTATGATCATGTGAATACAAAAAAATCTAATAATCATTCCAAAGAGAAAGGCCAGTTATAATGCTTTGAATGTTTGTTTTGGATTATAGATGCATTACTCTATACTGCAAGTAAATAAAATATGAGAAATTTAACAGTAAACGGAGAGCAGTAATAAGAAATTACAGTTTAATACAACTGCAAAATTGTGGTTATATTTTGTCCTTATAAGAAGCTGGATGCACATAAAATTAATGAGTGAGTAAAAAAAAAAAAAAAAAAAAAAAAAAAAAAAAAAAAAAAAAAACAAGTTCCATACCACCCGTCCTGTTTAGCCCAATCGAGAAAATTCAGCGTTTAGTTTCCTATATCTCGAAAGCACGGCTTAGGATACGTATTAGATTTATATGTAACACCGTTCTAACTTGCGTATTTTGACAAAAATTAGAAGGTTCTTGAATGCTATGCCTCTTTTATTTCATAGTTTGATGCTACGTCTCAAATTTTATCAAAGTGCCAAGTTTTGGCAAAATCGCAAAACCAGTTTTTTTTTAAACATTAACACTCGAAATTTTAGCTCGATAATGTTTACTGAATTTGTTATATACTTAATAATATCACTTTTGTTGTTAAATTTTCTTGGTTTTTTTCTTTTAGAAAATATTTTTCTCTAACCCAAATAAAATTCAGAGATTGCTGCTGATTTATTAGTCTAAAGGGGCTTTGTCCCTGAATGACTATTGTTTTCGTTTTGAGATTTTGCGTTGGAAACATTAAAAGTCTGAATCACTTTTCAAACTGTTGCCATAAAATATTGCAGCCCTGTATTATATTTAAAGAAATTTAGTAATGAAAGATCTGCATAAATGTATCTATATTTCTTCAAATGTGATAAAGCAAGAGTTACCTAGAGCCATCCAATTTTGAATAACGTACGTTTCCACCCGAATCTGCGCATCTGGAAGCCCGAATTTAGAATTTGTTTTATTATCTACTTCGCATTTTGTAAAACTTAACGAATTTTTGATGAACAAACTCAAAAGATTGAAAAGCAAAAAATGACAACACTCTACGGGAAAAAAAACTTTTCTATCTAAAGCGCGTGGAACTGTGTATCAGAAATTCTAAAGCTATACTCATTTTAAAATTATTTTGCGATATTGCTGTTGAACTGAATTTTATGGTTTGAGTGCAAAGAACATGATATTTAATAAATAAAGGTAACACACAAAACGTTAAAAAGCGCCCCTTTGGACGTGATTTAAAATCTGAAACCTTTCAGAATTTTTTTAATGTTTTTTTAAGTAATTTTTATAAATTTTTCAGAAAAATTCCGAGATATATTTGAATTTAAACATTAAAAATGTTTGGCGATAATTTCAAAATTGACGTAGGATTAAAAACTATAAAATTACGTAGGATTAGTGTGACAAATCTGAATGTCATTCCGTTTAGCACCGTTTAGATACTTTTCGTTTGGATTTATTTTTCGTATCATTTTGTTTGCAACGAAATTAACAAGCTGATTTTTACCAGCGTAAAATTTTAATTTAAAAAATGTTAAGATTTAAAATTTTTGAAAAACTATAACCTGTATTAAATATTTGAGAACATGAAAAATTATTTAAAAAAATTAATTTGTTTAAGGAAAAATATGAACTGTTTAAATTTGAAAACAGAAATTTTGCATGCTTCCATTGACATATCGTCTGCTTTTTAGCCGCAGATATTTTGAAGGAGCAAGTTTTTCCACCTAAAGATATTTAATTTTGTTTCAATTAGTTGACTATTAATAAAACTACACTAATGTTTGTGAAAATTGCAACACTGTGAAGGAATTGAATTGAACCAATCTTACAGAAAATTTAAAGGCATGCAAATGATTAGAATTACAAAGTGATTGCACATAAGTGAAATGAGAACTGGTCGCTAGTTCCATTACTCGTATAAAGGACTGTAAAGTTGCGCTGAAATCGGTTTATCGTAATCTGTCTGCGGTAAACATTTAATTAGTGGTTAATATGCCTCGTCAAAACCGGAGGGCAGATGGTGGACTTTCATATCGAACAATCGCAGTTCGCACACAGCGTAATGCCAGAAAAGTGATGTGTGTTTGGAAGAAATTCACAAAGAACCAAACAAGGCGAAATCTTGGCAGTTGGGCACGCAATAGCACAACGGTAAGAGACGACAGACACCTCATCCGCATGGCTGTGACAGATCGTACAGCGTTCTCTCGTGTGTTAGCACAACGTTTGAGCACGACTGCAGGTGTTTTGTTATCTAGCTCCACGGTTTGTCGCCGTCTGCTGCAGCATGAAGAAAGCAATAAGGGGCAGCAAGGGGCTCTCTACGCAGGATTCCCTTGTCGCTGAATTACAGACGGCGTGCACGGCACACAGCGCGTGGCGTACCCTGTGGCAATAAGTTGTTTTCCCAAATGAATCTTGCTGTAATCTGAAGTACAGTGATGAAAGAGTACGCTTCAGACGTTACAGAAGGGAACATATGTTCCCACAGTGTATTATGCTGCATCATACCGCTAGTGCAGATTGCGGGAAATTTCAACAGTGACCACAATATAAGGGAAGTTGTGGAGCCAGAGGTCCTCATCATTTTTCGACGCATTCAGGGAGCAGTATT
>KK116091.1:234649-245941 GCA_000611955.2 Stegodyphus mimosarum | reverse complement strand
TAGGGAAAATTCTGGTACATTTGAGATTCGATTTTTTGGTTTTATATGAATTTTATTGAAACATTTTTCGGTTTTTAATCTCAACTAAACCAGAAGAACAAAACATGTTTTCGAAACATATTAATCGCCTTTCATGAAGCTTTAATTAATTTTTCCCAGATGAGTTTCAGTAAAATTTGGAATTCTGAATTGGAAAGAAATTCTGAATTGGAGTTTCAGTAAAAGGAGATTAATTTTTATTTTTTTTATAATTTTGCATATTTTCCCTTTCACATTTTTATTTTCCGATTTTGTTCTACGATGTATTCTTATTTTAATTTTGATTTCTTTAGATGTTACGTTAAACCTCTTATACACAGTTGCAATTTTTAATATTGTACGCTTTATCCCACGTTCATTGATAGTTATTTTAAGTTTTGTATATTTCCTATCTTATTCTAATTTCAGGTTACAATTTCCTGCCAGAATGTAAATTCAGAAACGCAGGTAATGCAAATGAGAAAGAGTACTTTTTAAGTCGTGACTTCACCGACTTCGGGAGAGAGAGTCTGATTCCCTGACTAGCGCGCGTTTGCCTTCTGGCTACGTCTCTCTTAGCTCTTATTACGCTCGGCCATATCTTAGGCCCTTGCTTGGCTTCGCCGATTTAATTAATACTTAGAGGCCGACTAGTTAGATTCTGATAGCTTCGGCAGTATCTGTTAATAGCTTAGTTTAGTTTAAATTATTATCATTTTAAGTTCAAGCCCGAGTGGCGGCTTTGTGTAAAGTTCCAAGTTGGAACGGATTGTAAATATACTGAAAAATAAAGGGTTTAAAACCCTTCTTAAGTCTTATGTGTTCTGTTCACACACTTAAGCGATTATTCGGTTATTAGTGCTCGTGGGGTTCTAAGTTAGAACTTTAGGTTTAAATAGGAAAACCCCACAATACTGTAGAGGAATTGCCTTGCTTTGATTCCAATTTAATATTAACTTTAGATGCTTTAAGTTTATCCGTCTATCAATCTATATATATAAAGTAGTACAATCTAGAATTACAATAGAAAGGTCAGTATCATGGTTAATAACTGGAGAATCTTAATTTTTTTTGTTTGGTTATTACTTTATTCGAGACGTACTACATTTGATTGGAAAATTATTTAAAAAATAAGAATGGTGTAATTTAGTTTTAAATATTTTAAATTAAAACAAATATGTACGTAGTTATGTGTTTCAATGTCAATTATGGTTCGTAAAGGAGAGATATAAAGAAATTATCACATATTTATGTTGCGTAAGATTCAGAAAAACTCCAGGCAGCAGTTTATTTTACTGTAGGAAATGAAAGCAAAATTTTATTAGTTTTGATCTTTCCTAATGTGCTCATACACTCTGAGATTATGTATCTTACACCATTTCCAGACGCAAAGGTGTTTTACATACTGGATTTCTTTCAACAGGAGATTACTAATTTTTTATATTAATTTTCAGACTCATTGGCAAACTTATTGTCAAATAACGGTAAAATCCAAAGTAGAGAATGAAAAGTTCAAATTCAAGTCATTATTTTAAGTGGAAATTACCAGGTGCTGCCTCCTGGCTTTGATAGTACAGGGTTTGTATGCACTTCAGAGTTCCAGGAGATCGTGCTGGAGTCAAATGCGCATCTTGAACGTAGAATTAATTTGGGGTTACTGAAAAAGCCTGAAAGATTTTTCTTACTGCTACAAACTTCAACATTATTTTTTCTTCATTTACAATATTTGAAATAAATCAAAACTTAAGGTCAGCTTGCTTCCATTTAAAATTTCCAAAATCATTTTTATAAAACTAAACAGCTGAGATGTCTTCACAATATTGATTACGTTCATCATTACTGCAAATTTTCATTTCACACATTATATTAGAAAACAATAAGATTTCTTCTTCGTATTTAGCTAACGACGCAAATTACGAATATTCCATAAAAAGCGATACACTTTTCATTGTACGATTTTCACATAAACGGCGCATTTATAGAACTTAAGTTCCTAAGCCGTTTTGTTTATTTCTGTTCTTTCATTTCTAGTGCTCACCTCAACTCGAACAAAAAGGGAACATTTGAGCGTAGAGTATTTAAGGTTTTGCATTTGGGCAGTTATGTAGAGAAAGTAAGGGGAGATAGAGAGGCTAGATTAGGTTAGGTCACTTGACTATGGCAAAGGAAGCGAAGGCTATCTGCCTAAGAGGAGGGATGGCTTTGTGGAGACAGCTAAGCTAGAACAGAGGATTTGAACACTGCTTTTAAAAATGTATGTTTTTCTGGTTTACTATAGTTTATTCATTTAGCTGAATTTTTTCCTTTTGACATATTTCATTGATTAAATTCATTTAACTTTCTTACTTTTACGATGGAACTTAATCTACGTGCTTGGTCATTTCGCTTTATGTATATATATTTTTTTATGGGTTTGATAAAGCCATACTTTCGTTTTTAGCCGTGTAGAAGATGGACTGCATTAATTAATGACTACTTCATTTTGCTTAACTACATGACTACTTCATTTTGCTTAAAGTGTATCAGTTTGCTGCTTAAAAATGTTTTTTTTTTTGGTTTATTAAACTGTTCATTGCGCAGTTCAGAAATATGGCTGCCCTGTTACATTATTTCATAGTACCAATCCCCTGTGCGAAATATGTTATACTTCGTTTCAGCACTCTTCGTTCTAACTTAACAGTGTCTATTCGTTTTTTATTATTTTTTTTTCAGTTTAATGTTTTACAGTATTAAGGTTTTGCTGTTCCGAAAAAATTATGCGTTTATTCATTTTATTTACTAAATTATATTTGCTATGAATTTATTGCTGCTTTTAGCGCTCTCTTTAGTTCAATGTTTAATTCGAGTTTGTTACTTTTATTTCATTTTCGAAGTTTTTAGTATTTTATATATACACAGAATAAGAATTGAACAATTGAATTAATAAAACAATACGAATTTTTTTAAACTTAAAACAGAGAAGATTTCTTTCCCTCCTCTAAAATTTGTATTGGTATTGAAAATATACACCCAAAATATGAGTCTTAGCTGATCGGAATATTCTTCCTATCTCGATGATTATTCCGTTAAGTTTCAGGACATGTGTATAACCCAGTTTATAGATCATGTTCTTCGAAATGTTCATCCATATTCGGTTTGTTGATTTTATTTTTAAAGTAACCCTCGTAAGGTAATCCCTGTGATCACGCTCAAATTCCCTGCGGTGTCACGCCTAGGACGTAAAGTCATCTCGGCGTCGTAAAGTGCAAAGGTAGCCCTTGTAAGAAAGGATCATTTGCAGTTAATCGGATTGTCTTTATAGCTAAGTCTTGATCGTCTCTAGCTTTTTATTTTATTTTATTCCATCATTTTACTTTCATAACGTTTTTTTAATGGAGTGTATAGTGACAAACCGAAGGCAATTTAACTGCTCAAATATAGTATTTCAGGATATATTGCAGACTGTTGAAGATGATGTCAAATTTTAATGGTCTATAAAAGAAGCTGTTTTTCTCACAATCATGTATCGGAATTATCTTTGTGGAAACGTTAATTATTCCAGCAGGATAATGTTACTATTCTTTTTAATGTGGGACAAAAATAAAAAGTATACTGTTTATTATATTTCTGATAAATTTATAACCAAAACTGCTTATAAAACTTAAATATGATCATTGAAAATATGCGGGATATTTTAACGAAATATCAGGTATTTAAGTAAATGTTTTATGAAAAACCAAGGAAGTATGTTGCAAATCTAGCTACAGTTTAAATTTAGTTTAAAATTCAGAGACATGAGGTAATACTGATTTCGGCACTAACTTCTGAAAAATGCTTGAAAAATGCTTTTTAAAATGTGTCAATGAAAAACTGATGCAATGCAAAATCAATGAAAAGACAAAAGAAATTTGCTAGACAAGGTCCTACGTGTGAAAGAGAAATCTGTGTGATGTATTACCACCAAAAAGAGCATACATTTTTTATTGAGAAAAAGTCTTGAATGGTGAAGGGTCCAACCAGATTATTTTTTATGAATTTTTTCTCCTTATTCGCTATACTTTGGGTGTCCGATGGTTCTAAAAGTGATCGATAGGAAGAGTATTCTTTTGTCCCAATGTCGCCTATAGCTGTAATGTAAGTGATAAATGGGTCTCTCTTTCGTTAGTTCCTGAAAGACATGAACGCGTGTTGTTGTTTTCATTCTTATTATCTTAATTTTTTTTTCTCGTTTCGCTCTTTAAAGTAGCTTTTGGTTACAATCCAAGCAGGAGAAAATCCGTGAAAAATAGATTCATTCGACGTAATATGCATTTATGTTTTCTTAACTTTACAGCTTGCTTATCCTTTCTGTAACAGATTAAAGGAAACGAGCTGTCAACGTAGAGCTCCTTATCATGCATACGTGCTATATATTCACCTCAAGCATGTTGAAAATATTTTAGCATTAATTTGTAAAAATAACAACATACTACTACAGGAACAAATTTCATTACATAAATGTTGCAGAAAGAAGCAAGTTTTTCGACGGAAAGGAAAAAACATTGTGGCAAATCATTTTAGTTTTCATTAAATCTAAGAAAATTCTATCAACATTTTCGGAAATGACAATGAATGGTAATGAGGGCAGGTTATCAAAACCTATATATTATCTTAAGAACCAAACTTCAAGTATTGGAAACGAAAGTTATAAGATATTTCTCCCGCCTTCGTAACATGCCTTCGTGGTGTAGTGGTCAGCACGCTCGACGCGTTTTCGAGAGGTCCGTGGTTCGAGTCTCGGCGAGGGCATTGCTCATTTTTCATGTCTCCTGCTCTCGAAATAATCTAATGTCTATATAAAGCATTTATTAAATGTATACAGAATCTGATTAATTCTTAGTTTTTTTAGCAAGAAAAATATAAATAACATACCACAGTTACGCTGTTTTCTTCAGATGAAAACCCGGTGTTGATTTATAGGAATCTCAAGCTTAATATACCGATTTTACATTTTTAAAATTAATTGTTGACCTTGCTTATTTAAGTTTTCATATTTTAATAAATATATTTTTTTAGAAACGAATTAATATGCATATATTTACGAAACAAAAATGTAAAATATCCCTCCGCTGTTAGCCAGCCAACTTCTACAGACATTAGGTTATTACGAAGCAGGAGAGGTGAAAAATAAGCAACGCCTTCGCCGGGAATCGAACCACGGACCTCTCGGTTATGCGTTGAGCATGCAGACCACTACACCACGAAGGCATGCGAATAAGGAGGGAAAAATACCTTATAAGCTTACTCCTTTTTGCTAGCGAAGAGATAGCAAAGGAGACAGCCAATTGAAGTTGTCTGCGAGAACTCCGGTGGGATGTTCGCACCGGTGTTCGCCGATAACATCGCGGACGAAAACGTAGCGGAGAAAACAACGCAAGGCGAAAACGTCGCGGTACGAAACATCGTGGGAGAAAATAAAGCAAAGAGTTCATCTAAGGTTCGCAGAGGCATCGCAGTTCTAAAACATCGTGGTACAAAACATCGTCGTCGAAAATAAAGCGGTTCGCAGTTTAAAAACATCGCCGTCGAAAATATCGTGTTAAAAATAAAGTACCTACAAATCGTCGCATGACGATAATATCGCAGACATGCGTTTTTCAAGCTTTGATAATTGTAAAATTTTATGATTGTTTAATAATTGTAGAAACTCGCATAATGATTTGTGAGCGCAAGATGGAAAGTAGGATAATTTTCACTTTTATATTTTTTATTAACTAATAAATATTTGCTGAAAATGTAAAATGGAAACTTAAGCATAGAAAATTAACGCAACTTATAGCACTTAAATTTTAAACTAACAGAGTTCACTAACAAATGTCATTAATAAATTATTTTTTTATAAAGTTTTACTGGTAATTTTTCATGAGAAGTATAATCTAAAAAAGAATAGGAAAAGAAAGATAAGCAACTGCATGAACATATCTACAAAAATATTGCTAAGTTAATTATGATATTATTTTCTTCACTTTTGTTTATCTGATACTCTTATAGTGAAAATTATTCCTTCTTTTGTTTAAATTTATTGTTTTTTAAAAAATTATTAGTTATTAAAAATATGAAAGTAAAAATTCCACCACCACCTTGCTCTCACAAATCATTATGCGAATATCCATTAACAATTATTGAAGCCTGAAAATCGCTTGTCTGCGATGTTATCGTCATGCGATGATTTGTAGGTACTTTATTTTTTACCACGATATTTTCGACGACGATGTTTTTAAACTGCGAAGTTTTTGAACCGTATTATTTTCGACGACGATATTTTGCACCACGATGTTTTAGAACTGCGATGTTTTTCCTTTGCTTTATTTTCTTCCACAATGTTTTGTACCACGACCTTTTCGCCTTGCGTTGCTTTCTCCGCGACGTTTTCGTCCGCGATGTTTTTGCCGCGACGTTTTCGGCTGTAACCGTTCGCACCTGAGTATCAGTTTGGCAGAATCGCCTTTTTCATTACTTTAAATATTCCTCTATTCAAGAGGTCTGCAAAAAATGTTTGTAGGGCATCTTTTTTTTTAAATGTAAAGATTTGTTACTAGTTATCTTCTAAGCAAAATTCATCGAAACAGTTATAATTGCTTCAGCTCTCCTGACATTTTTGAAAGCAATGGGAGCAATCGCTTTTTGTGCCTGTCATAAATTGGTTGTTTTATCGTTTCTGAATTACTTGGAAGTGTTGATCTTGTTGAACCGTGTTGATAAGGCAGAACAGTGAAGTCAAAAGGAAAAGAATTTGGTCAATGAAGTGCAACATGATTGGAATTTATTTTTGATTAATGAAACCCAAGCTTCTTTCCTCAAAAAGAAATATTTCGCTGAACGGTAGAGAGATAACTCCGTTTTGCACAACAACACGATTTACGTTGTCCTAGATAATACATCCATGCATTTCTTGAATACAGAATACGTTAAGTAACTTAGCATCCAAATGCAAGTACTGCAGGTCTCTTTACCTGATACGTCTTTTCCTCCAACCTTATAAACGAAAGAATTAGATGCATTTTCCCATATTTCTATACATCAACTCCAGTTGGCGTTTTCTATCCTTAAGACTGGCATGATTCCGAAGTAAATCTTCAGACGCAACTGTTAGACTTATATATCTTACCAAGACCTTTAACCTAGTCTTATATATAATATTTAATTTGAAAAACATGACGTGATAAGAAGGAAAAGACGAAAAACTATCACCCGATCTTATATATCAATGTTTTAAATCCATTCACTTCAATTCTTTTGCTCAAATATCCGCGTGAGAATCTTTGAGTATTCAGAATTCAAATACCTCCAAAATGCAGTTACTATTTATTGCCTATTAATTCAACTTATAAACGTATGATTTTTCAAGTTCTTAATACGTTTAGCTTGGATATATATCAAAATTCTCGAAATCATTCTTCTCATCAAAAATATATGTTTACTTAATATTAGAAACAACGAATGAAAAATAAAGGAAGGAGATGTTTGTATTATGAATTTCATCTTTAACTGGTTTCATTTCACAAAGTGTAACAGATATACCTGATTGCCTTTTAACTGAAAATTCACCAGAAATATTTTTTATTTTTAATCGATACAAATAATTTTACGAGTTGGCCAATGCCAAAATTGAAGCTTGCACCTGTTTTCTAGGAAACGAGTTCTATGAAATTCTGTGAATATTATCTTCTTTATGGAAAAAGAAATTATGTTGATCAATACTTAGCAATGCTGGTCGCTTAATCTATGAACATCAGAAACCTTTTTCTAAAATAATATTTCATTTTTAATTAGGCATAAATGCAAACATTTCGCCTTTCAGTTTGTGTACAACCATTAAAAATGATTTCAAATATTAAGCATCTCGACGAAATTTTGTCGTACTGGAGTGCTCAAAGGTGCTGATTTGTCTTCTAGTCAGCACTTATACATTCTCATTAAAAATAACATACCTGAATCCTGCTAGTCAGCGAAATTATATCAAAACGTTATCAATAATCAAAATTATTCAAGATTAATTTATAATTCAGAATCTAAAGTCGAAATTTTAAATGAATTATTGAAAGATAATTCGAGTTTCTGTTAAAAGTAAATTTAGAAAATCAAATGAGATACGGAAGATAAATTACGAATAGCTTACCCCGAAGTGAGGCCTAATCACTGTCGAAAGATAAATAGCAAGAAAATGGGGAAACATGTATTATAACTTCGTGCAACCCCCCTAAAAGAAGAAAATGCAGATTATAAGAACATGATTAATTTATTTATTTAGCTTAAGTTCTATTTTTCGTTTTGTTGTACATTTCTTTCTACTTGGTGAGAGATTGAATCCCACAGAAAGCAAACAATTAAAATTTACCACAAATTTCCCACAGGCAGGGAAGCATTTCGACAGACATGAAAATTTTCTTGAAGAGAAATGAACTTAAAAATTGGTAAAATGAAACTATCATCGATTTTTCAATTCGACGTATGTATGAAATGAAGACAATAAAATTACTTTGTGTCTAGATCTTAATTTTTATATTTAGAAATGGCGAAGCATTAAGGCAGTTAGACAATAAGGCAGTTAGACAATAAGAGCAAAAATAAATAAAATAACGATAAATAATCAGCAATTAAATAAAGTGCAAAGAAATAAAATTTCTGGTAAACTAAGAGCAAATAATAACGACTGAAAATAAATGTAAATAAATAGCAGTGCCGATGCCCTTTGGGAGGTGGTTAAGAGCCAAGAACAAAAATAAATAATATAATAATACCATAATAATAAACAATCAGCAATTAAATAAAATGCAAAGCAATAAATAAATTACGGACAAATTAAGATGAGTTAATATTAAATTGATAAACAGTAAATTGAGATAAATAGTGATATAAATTAAGTGAGATAATAAAGGATGCGGGAATATCTAAATTAATGAAAGCAAGACTGATAGGGAGGATACTTCTATCAATACTTTTTGCGATCTTACTTATTTCTTAAGAAAATGTGCAATATCGTTTGTTTAAGAGTAACAAGTACTTACTGTGTACTTAGTACAGATTCTTAACATAGTAGCAAGATTTGAAAAGCTGATGATTACATAAAATCATGATAGATTATTAAAACTACTAATATTTAAAACCGTTTTGCTGCAGTGTGTACAGCATGCGTTAGTTCTGTCATGCTTAGAATTTCTCAAACTGACCAACCTCAAAATTGTTTTTATGTTTTAAAATTTATTAATTTACGGACATTCTACGGACTTCTGAGTGTCTTCCAGAGAGAACTTCCAGTATTATTAGTGCTTAAATTCCAGAGTTAAATTTGAATTTTTCAGGAAAGATTTAGCTGTATATACAGTACTTAAAATTTTACACTGGATATCAGAACTATTTTAACATAGGCCATTTTATGAGACTTTTTAATACCTTTCTTTCTTCTTAGAGAAAAGGCAATAGTTTTTTTAACTGAGTATTTGTTTAACATTTTCTTCTTAACATTAACTTCAATTTTCTTAAATCACATACTCCTCCTCAAAAGAAACTAAACTTGAAGTTATAATTGAAACGAAAGTATGATAGCTTCGGTTTTAGCCTAGAATAACTATGCAATAAAAATTGAAATTCAAGGGAAAGATTTTATTTCGTAAATGTAAAGCAAATCGGTGCATTCCTCTAGGTCTTCATGCCCATAATGCTCCGAATATATATGTATAAAGCAGCCTCAATCGATCGGTATAAGAAGGATTTTGAGATAAAGCTGAAAAACAAATAACTTCAGAGATAACTTCAGCAAGGATCGCACGGGAGTAAATTCCTTATTCGAGGAATATGCAAATTATGCTAGCTTTATTATCTACCAACTTCCACTGATCCCTTTCTTTTGAAGATTGAAATAAACTCCAAGTAATCCTTCTTTGCAACCATTACTGCAATTTTCTTTTAATATTAGCCAGAATACTCGTCTTGTTTGGTAAATAAGAATATGGAAAACCATCTCAAGTGATTTTCTTATTTATTTATACATCTTGTTTTGGTTTTTTTTAATGCAGTCTCATGAAATACACTGTCAAGGCTTGCTGGAATCTGAACTCGAAAAGGATTTATTCCCAGGCATCGAATCCAGCTTATTTTTGGTACCTTGTATGGGATTTGCGTAATAACTTTGCATTGCAAATAAAACATTATCCTTCCTATACGATACTTCCTGGCCGCTTATTTTTATTGTTCGTATTCGTCTGAGGACCCTGAAATAACGGATTGATTGAAGGAACTTATTTGGAAACATATGGAACCTTATACAAAATAACAACATTAGCTAGAATTTTTTTAGAAAGGAGATTAGAGTAGAAAAGACTTTAGACAATCCCTTCTTATTCTTTTTTTTTTGTTTAATGCAGAAATGTCATCTCTGGTACTCTGCTTGTAGCCACATTTTGAATAGATGAACTCTTCTTGAGGGTTTTATTTTTCGTAGATTTCTTTAAGCTTGTAAATGTCATACTCTAAGGGATACGTAATAAATTGGGCTTCTGTTTAGTATTGTTTGAAGATTTGCAGCATAGCGGCTTTCTCATTCAGCGCAATATGAGATAAAGGTGAAAAAGAGTAGCGAATCTTTTCTTCTATTTGAAAATTTTTGATTTGCATGTAAAAACGAAAAATTATCAATATCTGTTTCAATAGGCCGTCAGTGTGTTTTCTTATTACTTTATTTCTTATTACTGCTCAGAATACTCACTATTCGAAAATATGTGAAAACATATGCGTATAAATATGCATTAAACACTACTAAATATATGTGTAGGATTTTTATTTATTAAGTCTCTTCATGTTCCACAAAATACACTACGAGCCTTATACAAGTCAGTAACATAATAAATATGTAAATACAACACAATACTAAAAATGGAGGAGATAATTCTAAGAAGAGAATAATTAAAAATTAAAAGCTGAAAAATATAATTTGAGAGTAATTATCTGAAAATTTAGAAAGTGCCTGTTTAGACTATAAAAGTTCAAAAGTTGGTGGCCAAGGTATGAGCAGGTTTTTTAAAGCAGTTTTAAAATTATTTAACTCTACAGGAGATGAGGAGCACATTTATGCCTCATTTACAATATAACTGACATTTTCATTATTATTTGACATTGATTCGCCGCTATCGCAGCTGCACAGGGCACTTAAAGCTGTCTAATATGGTTTGAAATAATTCTTAAAATTTCCCCTTCCAAACAAAATTTGAGGTAACTTAGAATCTACGGATTACTGATTATGGTTTGTTTTAAAACGTG